>WWET01000520.1:134310-157630 GCA_011038615.1 Limnodynastes dumerilii
GTTCCCCTTTTAAAATCCAGCCATGTTGTCGGTGTCTTTATTTATGGTTTGTGTGCTTGGCTGTGTGATCGTGGGTGGGCTCTAGGCCGTTTGCAGTTTAAGATAACCCAAGACCCCATAGGGCTGCAGGTTCATAAACTGCAGGCCTGGGCCTACACAGGAGTCAGCAGGGAAGCATACAGTTAAGGTGGTAGGTGGGTGGGTAGGAAGGGGTGGGGGTGGTTCAGTGGTAGTAGGCAAGCAGTTGGGATTGGGTGGGAATAGGTGGACGGGGGGGGTATATAATAGGATCTAGGCAGGAAGTTAGGCATTGCAGGAGAAGAATTTTTCCCTCCCTCCCTCCCTTGTTGTTTTCAGTTGTTAAGGTGATTACTAACCCTTTTTGCTTTACAGCGGAACGTGGTGGGGCGGAAGCAGGTGGGGGTCAGCAATAAAGGGGTGGCGCATGGGGGAATGTTTGGGGCATGGGGGTGGTCCGATCTAATAGCTGCACAACCCAAAAGGGCCGGGGCACTACGTCTTAACGACTGGGCGCCCGTAGGTTGCCTCCTTCCGGTCGCTAGAAGGTGGGCTGCGCAGGGTCGAGTGCATGCTGGAGGATCGGATCTTGGGGGTGCGCCAGGTCATCTGAGGACCTCTCGTTGTTATGTAAGGCTGAACCCCCTCCTGCTTTTGGGCCACCTAGTTTCTTATAAATGACCATGTTAGGTCATAGTGCTAACAATCTAAATTTCATAGTCTGGCCCAAAATTCCAATTTCTATAATTAATAAAACACGTTCCCCTTTTAAAATCCAGCCATGTTGTCGGTGTCTTTATTTATTGTGTGTGTGCTTGGCTGTGTGATCATGGGTGGGCTCTAGGCCGTTTGCAGTTTATGCTTATGGCAGGCGTATTTATGCCAGCGGGCGTAGTTCTGGATCAGGCCCTCTGACACTAACCCAGGATCATCATCAGTGGCTGAGATGGGAATTTACAGCAAAGTCTGTCCCCATTATCAATGGCTCTAGTGAACACAAAGTCCCCAGTTAGACTCTGTGTCGTGGTGTACAGTTTCATAACATTTATTGTCTCTTAGGACAGGATGTAGGAATTAAGGAAATAAAAAGAATGAAGAATTTAATAACCACATAAGAATGTTCATTATTTATATCATTTAATGAAAAGGACACTTAGGAAAGTGTTTACGGTGGTTCAGCTTTACTCAGGACAACCAGAACACAATGTACACACGAATGATACAATTGAGAAAATGGAGAGTACAAGATATTAATGTTTTCTTCACTTGTTATTGATAATGAATGCTTCACTTTTTAAAAATGATTTTGAAGTAGAACTTAGAAGATAAGATCACTATAGTTTATAAACAAGTATGCTGGCTTATACCATCTAGGATGTATTTTTAACTATTACTTTTGGATGTTGTAATATACCTCTCTCAGCCTTTTGTCCACGGCAGTGCAAAGAAAGAAGTACTTTGTGTTTTGCTTTATTACTGTTTTTATATTGTATATTGTGTTGTTTTTTAATAGTTTTTTTATTTACTGAGGTTTTGTTTTTTGCCTCTAGCGCAGAGCACATGCTTTTTCATTGTCTTTCATGACCTTTTATCAGGGTAGCAGTCCCTGTTTATGTGCTCGCGCTCTGAGACAAAATATTTTTTAATTTTAAGGTTAGGGTATGACCAATTCTGGGTAAGTACAGGGCAGTCACACGTGGAAATACTTGGTGTACAAAAGGGAGGCGGAGATAGAAGCAGGTAATTAGAAGAGTTTGAAAATAAGAGGAAAACAGGTGGAAAGTTACACCTAGCAAAACCATGTTGAACTGCAGGAGAGCCAAATTTAATTTGTTGCAAACAGCATTAAGACACCCACAGCATCCTCCTATATAGGCAAGGGGAGGCCATAAGAGCAGGACCATATGTTATTACTTAATGTTTTAATGGTGCAGAAATCAGGAATGCATAAAAGGGACCTTGCTGAACAACTTAAATCCCTCCCACCTTGTGCTATGTGCAACCTGCTTCATCCCAGAGCCAATGGGGCTGATTCAGAGATGCGATTGCGAAAAGATCGCAAATATACGCATCTAAGGTTAAGATCTTAGCAGGTTCCAGCCCACTGCATCAAGAGTCACTCCCCTTGCAAACAGCGGTGGATCTTAAACTTAGACCACCATTGACTAGCCCTAACTCTGCGCTGGCAGTTGAGATCTTAAGTGACGTAGTAGCGTATATTTAAGATCCCAAGTGTCAGCCCGCGCCCACTTTCCCTCATTTCCCTGCCTCCCCCCGCCCATTTCCATGCAAATCCTTAAGATCTTAAAGATTCGCAGAACTTAAGTGCTTGCGATCGATTCACACTTACGATCTTAGCGAATTTACGCTCCTAACCGCTACGTACATGGCGTTGCACTATTACTACGCATGCGCAGTTTTGCGAATTTTCTAAGATCCTAAATATATGCTCCTAAGTGCCGCGGAAATCGTATCTCTGAATCAGGCCCAATGTCTGGATCCTAAGAGTCTTATGTGCTGAGCATGCACAGTCATAAATTTGGTCATTTTCGGTTCTTATGTCTGGACCTGAATCAAAATTATTATTATCAATAATAAGTAATAATAATTAATAATAGCATGACATTATTAATGAATAATTAATAGTAATGTAAAACTATTATATATTATGACATTTGCTATGTTATCAGCCATTAGGTTGGGACCCTTTTTATCTGAGCTTCCCACCTAGACAAAGTTTTGTAGCAACCTGGGTTACTGATGTGAAATTAGCTAGATATTGTGATTGATACTTGTGGTCAGGCATATGGGTTTGAGTGTTTGTGATAACTTTATTATGCCTTGTAGTGGGAGGAGGGTACTGAAGCTTGTTAGCAATCAGGATCTACACATGTCTGTATTCCTTGTTATTAGTGTAGGCATAGGCGCCTAGTTGTGCCCACTTGATATTTTTTGGGTGTGAGATGCCCCCTCGCCCCCAAAAAATATCAAGTGGGCACCACCAGGCCCGGCGGGGGCAAGGTGGAGGGAGAATGCGGTGCACACCAGCTCCAGGCCGGTCATCCCCTGCTATGGAGACCAGCAGGCTCATACAGGAGGTTCCTGTATGAGCTGCCGCAGAAGTTACATAAAGCACCGTGTGACTTCAACATACCCTTTGAAAGCCCCTCAGAGCACAGCACAACCAAACTTCTTTCCCTCTCCTCCTCCTTTGGCCTATCACAGTGGACTTCTGCACCCACCCACAACCTGGGCCACCTTGACCTCGTTTTCTCCTGCTCATGCTCCCTGTCCGACTTCTCCATTTCTCCCTTAACCCTCTCTGAGCATCACCTTATCATCCTCCCCCTCTCCCGTCTCGTCACCTAAATGTATTCTTTACCAACAGAACCCCAACTCCCTTGACATTGTGGCTTTCACCTGTTCCCTTGATCCCTCCCGCACCCATTTCCACCATGTCCTGCCCTAACCTAGCCACCTCTCTCTACAGCAACGCCCTCTCCTCTGCCCTTGGCGCTTTCTGCCCTCCCTCTTCTGTCTTTCTTTGCCACACCAACCTCTAACCCTGGCATTTTCCACACACTCGGTTTCTAAAAAAAATGCTCCTGTACCGTGGGGCGGCTCTGGAGGAAGTCCCATTCCCTTGTAGAATTTCTCCACTTAAAATTCATCCTCTCCTCTTTTAGCTCCACCCTTGCCAAGAAATCCTCCTTCAAGTCCCTTATCCTCTCCCAATTGCTTAACCCCAGCCGCCTCTTTACCCCTTTCAACTCTCACCCCCCCCCTCCTTTCTCCATTTCTGCCACTGACTTTGCCAACTTCTTCACTTCAAATATTGACTTTATTAGGAGCTCCCCCTCCTCTCCACCCACTCGATCTCCACTCTCTCATCTCCTCCCCAGCCACACACCTATGTCTAACTTCATCCCCACCTCGGCTAAAGAAGTTCACTTCCTTCTTTTACCGTCTTTTCTGTCAATGTGCCCATTTGATCCAATCCCCTCTAATCTTCTCCGGTCTCTCTCTCTCTATTTGCTCTCCTCTTATGCACCTCCTCAACTTATCCTACTTCTCTGTCTTCTTCCTCTCCTCCTTCAAACACGCTCATCTTCCCCATTCTTAAAAAACTTATCTTGACCCAACCTCGCCATCAAAATATGGATCCCATCTCCCTTCTCCCCTTTACCTCCAAGCTTCTTAAACGGCTTGTTTACACCTCCTCTGTGTGTCCTCATCAGCTCCTTTGGCTCTCAATACTACCTCTATGCCGATGACATCCCTCTCTTTCTATCTCTCTTCTAATTCATCTGTCCTACACACATATCCTGTTTCTTTATTTTCCATACATATAGTTCTGCTATTTTTGTACTGTACTTTATTTTTGTATTGTACTCCTTATTTTTATGAATTTGTACCCTGTCTGTTAATTGGTTTGTATATGTAATTTATTGGTTTTCCTATTGCCTCTCTATGATGCTGCAGATACCGTATGGCACCTTAAAAAAAATGTTACTAATAATAATAATAATAATAATAATAATAACAATAATAATACTACTTCTATAGTGTGTTTACTTTGTATTGTATTGCATAGTTAGATGTAGGAGCATGGTGTGAAATGGAATACATTGTTCTGCTCATCCATAATAGTTGTAGCGCTTCTGGAGGACCTGGCATGACCCCCTTGTATATTGCTCAGTCACCCATGAAAATCAGGTCAGATGTTTTGTGCACATAATATGTAGCTGTTCAGATGCATTAGAGATGTCACTGTCAATTGCGTAGGTAAAAGTGATAGAGCACAAATGAGAGGAGTGTAATAACGACAAGTCTAGAAATAATCCTTTCCGTTGTTTCTTGTGATTTATTGATTCCATATTAAAATTATCTGTGTTAGTTGTGAAATTAAATTAACTATATTTTTAATTTACATCAAGATAAAAACGAAACTGAAGCTGTCTGTAGGACACATATGATGATTTAAAGAGAATGTCCAATTACCTTCTGACAAACTCCTCTAAACGGAACATGAAAAAGTTGCTACAGGTATTTCAGTTCTCTCTGACATCACCTTTGCGACTTCATGAAAGGCACTTAGACAACAAAGCTATAGACTAAGCAGGGATGCTAGATCCAGACTGCACAAAACACTGCAAATCTGTACCTGGACAAACTATGTTGTATTGTGAAGACTACAAATTAAAATTGTCTCTTTTTTTACATGCAGGGGATTTATGGACTGATTACGCTTGTTTCACGCAAATACTGAACAGCTTTATTTTTAAACTCTAATTTAGAGTTTTGTTCCCCAAATGTTTTTGTCAAGGTGCAGATTTGCTTTAGTTTTTGCTCTGGATTAGCCCCAGTGGTGCTCTGTTTTTCTGTAGGCTTTGCTATATAGACTAAAAGGTCTATTTATTAGAGCTGAATATACTCTGTTTTCATTAACTGTGTATTATTATAAAAAAAAGAAAAATATATCAATTTATTAAGAAAATGTACAACTTATCTGGTAGACTAAATGCCAAACATAACCACATGTCACCAACTATTCTGCAGTCACTAGTTTGACACAAATCCATTTCCCTCAGCCAAGCATGTTAGGCTTAAAAGGCTGTGCTCAGACGTATACTAAAGTCAATCAAACCATCACTGCTGAATTATTTTCTGAGATCTTATAAAACAATTATGAAAAAGTGATTTAAATAAGTATCTCAGAAATGAAAAGACGACCTCTGTTTGTATCCCCCCAGATTTGACAAGTTGCTTTGGTCTGGATTTCTGTAGTTCCCAAATAGCACCACCCAAAAAATATTTGTTAAATAATATTATATTGGTTGAATGGGGATTGATAATTAATTTTATTTATTTATTTAGTGGGTATATTATGTGGTTCTTATTTTCTCTTTTGTATGGTAGGATTATTTATTGTGTAAAGTTTTAAATGTTTACTTTTTATTTGTTTTGATACTTCGGTATTTTCCAGTTTGAAGCACAACACTGATATTTACACTGAAATTTATTTACAGGTTATTTGGGATTATATTAAGTTTTTAATATTTTAATAACAATTACAAATAAAAGTTATTATTTTTTTCCCAGCACTCCTTATGTTTTTGTCTTCCTGGGAGCAGCTGGAATATTGGTATTTTAATTGTCAGTAGTGACCTTTTATTTCCTGAAAGTGTCTTTGGGATCTATTTGTTCATTGAGGGTGACAATTGAACATTTCTTGAGTTTCCTCCTTATAAAATAAAAATCATATCCCACCCCCTTGCACCTTGTTGGTGCAATTCCAGCTTCCTGCATTGTGATTCTAGGATATCGCTAACACTCCGCCAGTCAGTGTTGGGAAATCACCCAGCCAGAGCCATCCACCAATCAGCAGGCTAGCAGCCTGCACATTGCAATGACTAGGAGGCACTGAGAGGAAGCTGGCTAACTGCTGTAGACCCAAAGTGTCAATATTGTGCGATGTACCATTGCTAAATAGTTTCCCCATGTTATGCACTTAGGACCAAATTCACACTTAAGAGTGGGTTAGGTGTGGCCGGATCCGCACCTAACTCACCTGTCCTGCCCCACCCCCCCTCCCATTTTTTGGAGCCTAATGGCACTTAAGACTGCCATATGACTACTTTAAGTAACCGTGCATATTTTCCTTCTTAAGATAATATGCATGGAGAATGGTGTACCACACCCTCTCCGCCTCCTTTGCATCCCTCCCCCCACCCACTTCTTCTTTAAAACTCCTAGGCTGCTCTGACATGCCTCTTTCTGCTTGAGCAACTACGTGCTGTCTTTAAAAACTGCACGTAGTCAATCTACATACCTAAGTGGTTAGTATATTGCATAAATGACCTACTACGCATGTGTGAATCCGGACATTGGATTCTAGGGGGAAGTATGCTCCATAATCTCTTCTCCTACCCCCTCTGTGTGCTCTGCCACGAAAATAGCTGTAGACTGTATGGTTGTATGGCTCTATTAACACACTAGAATCAATTTTAATGTGTCAGAGATTTTAATATTTAGAATAGAGACAGCCGAAACTCCTTTTTAGGCCGTCTCTATTTTGAAATACAGCCATTTTCAATATTTTTGAATCCATTCATTTTTGGAGCCACTGCCCGCCGGACCTGTCGCACCCACCGCAGACACCACCGGAGAGGTGAGTTACCTCAGTTCGGAATTGGCTGCGAGAGAACAGCTTTTCGAAATAGGGCCATTCTCAATGGAGACCCAGAGCCATGTGCTCCATATCCTCCTTCTCTCCACTTCACTGCCTTTTTAATCTACTCTGATGTATATTCAACATTCAATACTCCATTGTCTCCTACATATTCTCTCCCTCCGTACTCCTAAATATCTGCTCCATATTCTCTCCCTCCCTCCTTCTTTGTCTGCTCCATAGTTTCTCCCTCCTTAACATTTGCCTTGTGTTCTCTCCATCCTTCTTCATTTGTGTGCTCCATGTTATCTTCTTTCATCTTCCTTATCTGATCTATATTCTCTCACTACTTCTCTTCATGTGCTATTCTCTCCCTCCTCCTCATATATTTTCTTCCTTTGGAAAACAGAGTAGTCTGCTGTTTATGAAACATAACTAGCCGAGGGGGAGGTAGGTCTGTCTAAGGAATATTCTAATGGAATTCAATTTTGTTTAACAAATATGTCTGAAAATAAATATTTGTTAATTAGAGCTGGTACTTTGAAAGTATTATGCACCAGATTCCCTACATATGTATCCTGATAATGAATGCATTCTATAATATGCTACCCACTTAATGGAAAGTAAATCACACATTTGCCCTCAAAGCTTGGTTGTGGTGCATTTTTCGTGAATTTACATTGCGGTTTTTATCTCGCACCTCATAGTAATATACGCAACTTTTTCTTACCATAATAGATGGGAATAGGCGCACCTAGCGCTTATTCCCATCTACGCAGCCAACTGAATCGGGCCCATAGTGTAGAGAATTTCACTAGGTATTTTCTTTAATATATATATATATATATATATGATAAATATGTTCATCTTTTATCAAGCATAACAGTAATTAGGTGATCTTCCTACTGAGTTAATGCTATTTGCTTTCTATTGCACAAACAATGGCCTATCATGCGTTCAGATGCTTCTATACAACATAAACATCATGCTTCTATGGAGAACCATTACTATGTCACCTGCACAACTTTGCATATTTGTTTAGTGAATATATAAGTCAAAGAAGCTGTCAGAGTGTACAAAGCAGGGTATAATTTTGTTGTGTGCAGTATGCCTAGTGGGGGTCCCCTCCATCTCAATGGAAACCGACTTAATTCTTAACATGTGTGATTCTTGTTGCACTTGCACTACCTGTTGGGGATGTTGTCTATAAATCTACTACATAACTGCTAACTAAAGATTGAGGAGGCCCCATACTGCGTTTGTGGAGGGGACCTTATAATCTGTATCAATAAGAATCATTGACTTAGAAACTCAGGATATTGAACCACATTCACACCTTAGAAATTAGTAATGCTACTGGATTGTTGATCTTTGTAGCAGAGCATTACCTTTGCATTTAGCTCATATTGACAGCTTTGGGTATGATCATAATCCAAAATACTGTTGTGCTTTTTCTGGGAGCCACAGTTTGAATAATTCACAAACATTTCCTAATAAAATAAACCTTGAAAATTCAATGTTTAAATATTGATTTATATTGTACCAAAATGTATTAAGTATTCAATAGATATGTGAATTTTATGAGTAGAACAAGACATAATGGACCTGATTCAGAGATTGAAATTAAGGGTCGTATTCAGACTTTCCGTTTTCATGGCGACTCCTGTCCGTATTTTTAGATACGTTTCAGCTGCGCATGTGTAGTAACTTTTTGTACGTTGTTGACGTAGACTATTCGCATGGAAGTGCAATCCGTTAGCCTTTGAAGTTTGTATCATTTGAGGAACTCATTTGTTATTAGTGGTACTATATACTTGAGCAAGTCAATAATTTTGGACCGGATCTAGACTTCCTATACTGCTGCGCTCAGAGTTCCGAAACCAGATTTCTCTTTTATCCTACTCCCATGTGGGTAGAGTTAGGCTACTCCCTACTTTAGGATTTTACTCCATCTTAAAATAAAATGGGAATTGCACTTAGAGGCTTACCCTCCCATCGTGCGTATTGGCTGTACACAATCTGCTTCTTTCCACCGAGATAGAATAGACTTGCAACACAGAAGTCTGATTCCTGAGGACACAGACCCGTGCTGTAAGCCTTATGAGTATGCATGCATGGTTACAAATCACGGGTGTTTTAAACTTGCAAAGAATGGAAAACATCCGCATTTTGTAAGTCTGAATCTGGTCGTATGTACGTTGTGGATTCTAATGGTCCATTCGAGTTTCATTTTGAAATTAACTTAATTGACGACATTACTCTAATAAAGTAGTGTTTTTTTCTGCGCCAGGCTATGTAACTGCACACTGTGATGTGTCATAATGAAGGTAGTAGATAGCCATCCTAGACTGGAACATACAATTTTTTAGATCATGTGTACATCTGATGCTCTGCTTGTATGCAATGCTTCTATTATATTGGTGTTATTCCATTGGATAATAACCACATATATTCCTATTTATTTTCACTATTACTCCGTTTTACTTATTCTATTCCAACAGTGCACTAAAATTCTATCTATTACACAACTTCATACAAACACATTTTTACTACCCTAATCAGACATTTTGGTCCATTTTAGCATTGATAAATAGTGACGTCAGTATTAGAAAAATTACAATGTATAAATTTATACACTTTCTAGATCTTAATAAAACAACCCAAAACACTTAGAACTTAGCGGAACTGTTGAACGTGTGTATGGCAATTGGCAAAACAAAGAGTTATAACACAACACCTGTATTTATATGAAAGTTGATTGTGAAATGTAAGCATATAACTGTGTTTACAGCCAATAAAGGGGGCTGTTCTGTGGAGTGAGCATGTTAGCAAGTTTAGACCTTTCAGAGCCCTTGTCTAGTGATTGGTGCAGCTGTTACTCTAATTCTTACATGGGTAACAATGATTTAATGTCCACCTGCACAGCTTTAGCACTTCCAGCTGTTTTTGAAAGGTGTAGGGTTGAACATATTGCCTTTTTAAAGAATAAAAAGATGAATGATTTTGTACATACTGGATTAGTTTGCATTTAATTGACTTTACCAAGTGTTGTAAAAATGAAATCATACTCACCTCGACGATCCATATGTGATAAACTATACAGATCCTGGAAAACGGCCTTCTCACCATTAATCGACATAGACATGTAAGACGATTTAAGCCTATAACAATTTTATATATTCAGTGTTATCAATTTGAAGGAAACTTTAAAATTAAACACTGAAAAATGTTTTTGTAAAAGGTCTTGTTAAACTAAACAAAAAACTTCACCAGACAACCATATTATTACCTTTTAGTAGACAAATGCCTGCTCTAAGGTCAGCAGTCTATTTTGTATTTCTGCATGCCCTGTCTCATAGGGCATCTTAGAACCCTTCCTGTAATTTACAATGGTCAGTTGACTTAGTCCAGTAATTTATTCAGCTACTTGGTTACTTTGACTTTTTTTATGAAAGTGAAATCTCTGAGCGATCACTAATTGCTTAGCATTTAGGTGACTGTGAAATGTGCAGCATGCCTTTAAATGCTTTCATGGCCAACCATACATAGTAGTTAATAAACTCCTCAGTAAGCTGAATGTTTTGGCATTCGTTACAGCAGTAACACTGCTACTTTCTTGCTCCCGAGTACATTGTTGGCATCATAGTAGAGTTTCTCTTTTTCTACTTGCAGTCCAGTACATAGCAACTATTGTGACCATGTTTCCGGCCATTATTCACTTTTGTGTTCTTCCCTCTCTGTTTAAGGTGAGGAACTCACATTTCCCCTTATTCAGCCTTGGTGTTCCTGGCAGGCTGCTTGTTCTGTTCATATACTGCTGACCATCTGCTTTACACTGGAGCAATGCTGCTAAATATTGTTACTTTTTTGTTTAATTTGAAATCTATAATTAGTCATAAGGTGACTCCTAATAAATACTGCATGTATGCTCCTTTACTGCAACTGAATGTAGATAACACTAAACAAAAAAGAGGAAATACAGTGTAATATATATCTAAATCATATAATTAGTGCTAGTGCTAATTGTTAATACAATGGAGACTAAAAATAGAATCACTGCTCAGAATCAGTGCTGTGCAAATATAATTTATAGCATTTATTAACTCACCATACAATGAATGTAACAATGAATAAACCCTGCATATCAACCAAAATAGCAGAAAAATTGCCTGTATCTGTGTCAGTTTGATACTCCAAGGTTTAAAGGTCCAGAGCTGGCTTTTAGATGGACATGCAGGCTTAATAAGCAGTGTGCGTGCTCAGATCAGGGAGCAGCACAGGAAGGTGGGCGCACTGCTGCCCATCCGTCTGTGTCTGCAATTGACTGCACTGCACTAGTGGAAAACCCATTCCACAATAAATAAATGGGAATATGGGTGTTTTCCTTATTTTAATATGCACAGTAGCAGGAAAGGTGCCTGCGCATCCGTGAAATGCTTACATTGGACTGGATTCAGAGTTACGAGCATGTGCGATGCGGAATCGCACATACTCATCTGACTACGGGCTATTCAAGGATGCACTTCCGCGCATCCTATAGCCCACTCTGGGCTTAACGGCTCCGACCTTTTTTTTATTTTTTTCAAAGTTAAAAAAAAACCCTTCCCCTGCCCGCCCCGCCGCCGCAGCCTATGTGTCAAAAATAAATAAATAAAGTCCCAGCCGACAGGGCATACTGTCGGTAGTAGAAGTACAGGCACAAGCATGCCCATGAATGACGCTTGTAGAACTACTATCGGCAGCATGTCCTGTCCCAAATCCCTACACATGCCCATTTAGTTTACCAAAAAACATACAGTGCCCACTCCCTAAAAAAAAAAAATACAAAAATTCCACAAGTGCCCCTTAACTGAAACAAACCAATGCCCCATATGCTCCAACATAAATAAAAACAAATGCCCCATATGCCCATAAATAAATAAAATACAGTGCCACAAATACCCGTACATACATAAAACACATAGCCACATTTGCCCCATCCAACTGTCCTGCACTGCAGGACATCCCGATGCTAATGACCGGTTTACTGTCATTGGGGTATATTTATTACTATTTATTTATTATTATAGACTGAATTCTCGTTCTCTCGATACTTGTGGCAGTGCCCAAAGGGTATAAATATACCCCAATGACAGTCATTAGCGTCAGGATGTTCTGCAGTGCAGGACATGAGTTATGGTGGGCCATAGGGTTTTCTTTTTTTCAAAGACCTCCCCCACGGATTAAAAGCTTGGAAGATGGGATCCTAATCAAGATGGTAAGTACTGCTTTTTATTTATCATTTTTATGCCATTTTTTTTAATTCATCTATTTTATGCATTATATAATTACCGGTAAAAAAAAAATTATTATTTGGGGTATTACATGTAAATATGTTATTGGGGTATTTAATTTGTTTATTTTTTTTATAGGGAGCATTAAATGTAAAGTATTTTTTTAATGTTAGGGGCCGGCCTTATATTTTATTTAGTAACTAGGAGGGGTATTTATTTGTGTTTTGTTGCACCGGATGACAGGGCATGCTGGCACTTGTGGTTCTCCAAGCGCTACCATGCCCTGCCATCCTTGGGCATGCTGATGCTTGTAGCACTAGAAGCATCAGCATGCCCTGCCACGTTAACTGTATTTTATTTATTTATGGGCATATGGGGCATTTGTTTTTATTTATGCTGGGGCATATGTGGCATTGGTTTGTTTTAGTTAAGGGGCACTTGTGGAATTTTTGTATTTTTTTATTTCTGTGGGGGCACGTGGAGCTTTGTTTTTTTTTTTTAGGGAGCAGGCACTGTATGTTTTTTGGTAAACTAAATGGGCATGTGTAGGGATTTGGGACAGGGCATGCTGCCGATAGTAGTTCTACAAAAGCTAGCATGCCTTGTCATTCATGGGCATGCTTGTGCCTGTAGTTCTACTACCGACAGTATGCCCTGTCGGCCAGGACTTTATTTATTTATTTATTTTTGAAACATAGGCTGCGGCGGCGGGGCAGGCGAGGGAAGGGGTTAATTTTTCACTAAACAGGGCTTTTTTTTTTTTTCTGCGCTGGTGCGCTGCCCCTATGATTCCACCAGCCCCATAGCTGGTGGCATCGTAAGGCTTTTTCCGCATCCAGCGGACTGGTGTGCACGGAGTATTTAAATGAGAAAAGCGGAGCTTTTCTAATTTAAATATCCTGGCACACCCCCTTTTGCAGTCGGAATCGGATGCTGGCGGATACCATAAACTCCGCCAGCAATCCGACTTCCTTCCGCATTTAGCGCATGTGCAGTTCCTTAAAAAAGCATTGCATATGTGTGAATTTCACACGGATGCGATACTCTGAATCAGGTCCTCTATCGCAGGGGATAATGTAAATGGAAGACGCAGCTTGTTTTCAATTTGAAAATGACCCTTGTGTTTAAAAAAAAAAGTATAACATTTATATCATTATAAAGTTTAATAATTAAAGATTGAAATATTTTTCCTTTTTCCTTTGTTTTTTTATTTTGAATTAGAATTTTTTTAATGCCAGCATAATGACACCGATACCATGCTCTTGCATTAATGCACATGATCCACAAATCATTTTAATGGGTTTCTAAGGGCTGCAAATGCATGCATTAAATACCCATTTAAATGAATTGGAAACTGTCAGACGCTGCGGCTGTAGAAGCTGCAGCCTCTGCCCATACATATCCGAATGCCCACCAGACTGTATACCGACCCACTTCGGCCACTGGTATAGTGTTGTGCTAATTGTTAGTATGTACCACGCAAGGACATAGTCAAGGACAATGCATTGCATGGCGATAGTCTGGGTCTTTTAACATGTATTCTTTCTCTTCAGTCAGTAATAAAGTAATTATAGACTATGAAAAACCTATTGCATAATATTTATTTGTACTAATATAAAAGAAAGACATTGTCACAATTAGAATGCAGTTTTATTTATTTATCTGATAGCTCTTATTAGAAACATATGCTAATGAAATAGAAATGAACCTGTGTCTTCTTCTTTCCTGTCCAAATAGTAATTAAGTAGACAATGGCTTCCAGTAATTCTCCTCGCTAATGGATCTGCTTGCCTCATAGCCTATGGAAATATGAGTATACACTTTCAGTAGATTGTTTGTTATGTTTACACCACGTCTAACACTAATCCCCATTAATGTTTGATAAATGATCTCAAAGGAGCTTGAATAGCTGTCAGGCAGCAGATCTGTTGCTGATACACTGGGCATCATATACGTTTAACCCCTCTGCATGTAACACTTAGCGAAAGAGTCACTGTTTTCCTTGCACAGTGTGATCTAAGGCAAACCTTCGCCTCCTCAATGGTCTTGCAATGCTGCTGAAGAGATCTGTGCAGTGTTAATGTCAATGCAGGTAACAGGTGCAAGGAGAAAGTATACAAAACAATGGAAACACAGTATTTTGCGTAGTGAAGTTCTGCAGAAATGTGTAGTTATAGTCTAGTTATAAATCGATGATGTGATGAGTGACAACTGTGTATAAAAGAAACAAATGCACAAACAATGGATAATTCATTATAATTAATTAGTCATTGCTGCTATTCAATGAAAGGCAAATGGCAAATATATTATTGAAAAGCAATTCTCATTTTCCATTCCATCAAATGACGGTCTATGGAACAATTCTGCTTCACTCCTTTAATTTGATAACCCTAAAAGTTCTTTCATACAGGAGTGCTTAAATAAGTATTTGTATTATTTTTACATGTACTGTATATATTACAACCTTAAAATATGGTTCAGTTGTGCCCCATTGGCCATGCTCAGGGAATCCTGAGACCTAACATCATGTGACTCATTGATCCAGTGACATTTATTTAAATCCTGTGTCATCACAATAGAGTCACTTTATGCATGTAATATATTTCACTCAATAAGCATTTTCTCATGTTATCACAGCTGAATGAACTGGCCTGGATTAACTTTCCTGAGGTACAGTTACCACATCTTATTTATCTATATTTTTATGTTTTTAAACTATTTATTGAACATACACAGCACTAAGGTCATGAGTTTGATTCCCGGACTAGGTCTTATTGGCTGCTGAATTGGCTGCTGAATAAATTAAGCCTAGTCTGTGTGTGTGTGTGTGTGTGTGTGTGTGTGTGTGTGTGTGTGTGTGTGTGTGTGTTAGGGAACTTAGAATGTAGCTCCAATGGGGCAGAGACTGAAGAGAAATATTCTCTGTAAAGCCCTATGTAATCTGATGGCAGAATATAAAAACCTCTTAATAAATAATAGGTAATTTTGTATCACAGTGAAAAACAATGGTAAAGAGTCAGCAGCATCATTTTCAGGCCATTCACGATGAAGGGAAAAATATATTTGCAATTAATAAATGCATAATAAAATAAAATAAAATATTACAATATTTACAAATGTATTTTTCTCTATGAAACAGGGGAGAGACTATGTATATATTTACAATTAGTGGACCAGATTCAGACCCCCGCACATTTTCAGTGCGTGCGGGGGTCTGTAATTACACGAGCCAGAGGGGAGTGCACACCCTTTGTCACTCCCCTCTCGTGTGCGGGCTTTAAGCCTGCATTAAGTGTACCCAGCGGATCAGCGGTCTGTACAACCGCTGATCCGCTGCAGTGTGGGAGCCCCCTCCCACACTGTGCACTTAGCATGCTTCCCCCCACCCGCTTTAACCCTCCAGTGCAGTCAGGTCACTTACACACCTTGCCTGCACAAGTGACCTCTCCTTATTAAATCTGAATCATCTTGTTATAAGTGAATTGATAAAAGTCCATTAAACTAATGTTTCACTTGTCAAAAAAAGTAATGACTAACAGACAGATCACTGTAATAACCCAGGAAAACCCATACAAATTGACATGCTGACTTTTTTTTTAAATATTATTGCATCACTTTAGCCTGCAAAGACCTACATACTATTTTCTAAGTGCAAAAAACATTTAAAGATAAAGGGCCGTATGCAGAGCTTAAGACTGCGTATACGTAATCTACGTTGCAACAAGTAAAGTAGGTTACATTACAGAATTACTGCGTATGCGCAGTAGAGCATATCGGAAAGCTCTGTATACGGCCCAATATACATAAACTTCTTAAATCACCCATAATACATGTTTCTGAAAGGGAATAAACAAAGGTTACACTTTAATAAGAATTTCTGTAGCATTTTTTATTTTTAAAGTGCACCTTGTTGTTTTCTGTTATTTTTATTTTAGCAGGGATCTAGGAGTAATGCCAGACATTCTGTATTTGTAGAAGTTCAAATTTCCTGATAGGCAGTAGCAGAACCAGGTTAGCCTGCAGAATTAGAATCAACGTCTACTAAATGACTGAGGAAAATGGTATCAGTCACACCATTCTGGTTCCCACACACTCTGGTTACATCATTACTTAGTCTTTAAACCAAGGA
Source organism: Limnodynastes dumerilii (assembly GCA_011038615.1). Taxonomy (NCBI): domain Eukaryota; kingdom Metazoa; phylum Chordata; class Amphibia; order Anura; family Limnodynastidae; genus Limnodynastes; species Limnodynastes dumerilii. The sequence goes on from WWET01000520.1 coordinate 150,902, forward strand.
GCCATACACAAGGCAGAACTGAAGTCAGCTGATCAAAACATGAAAATGCACCAGAAATTCTATACTTAAGATGGGGTTTCAACAGAAGCCCTTGGTTAGCTGATTAATTCTCTGCTTCTCTGCAATTTTCGGATTTTGTTTCACCTTTGCTTTCAAGCGGAGCTGTTGTTAGGTCCCAATGACTGATGGAGCAGGAAGCGTTGCCGATGTCATTTTTATGTAGGGGTGCATTTAACAGAAATTCCTGCATTAGAATTATGCAGATTAACTTTCTTGTGGAGGAATCAACAAGCAGGATAGTGTCCCGTGTCCATGGAAAACAAATGTGTATACATGCACAGCTTGTGGTTTAGGTTACAGCAGTATATACAGGTAAACAAATGTCAAATGATTTTCAAATCACATGATTTCTGTCACATGGAAATACGCATTAGAAAATAGTGAAGCACTGGAGATAGGATTATCAGTAAATGTAAATATAAGCAAACTTTTGACCTCAAACTAGTAACCTAAACTATTCTGCTCTACTTTAGTTTATTCTGTTCCTTCTTTGCTACTAAATCAGAAACAGGTTTATTATAATTAATTTATCACCAATTATAATTAATTACATAATTATTTATAATGATATAATTATTATTATATTATATATATATTCAGAGGATGAACCACCAGATGTCAGCAGATGGAGTAGACTGGGAATCCTAGGCACTTTCCAATTAGACATGTAACCAGGGTCCAGAGGCAGGGCCGTAACTAGGGGTGTGTGATAGGGGCGGCCACCCAGGGCGCAAATCTTAAGGGGGCACCAGTAAGTTATTATTTATGGTTAAATAAGCTTGGAATTCAGGATCAGGGGGCACCATTTTTACTTTTTGCCCCTGGCGCTAAAATTTCTAGTTACAGCTCTGACCAGAGGTGTACCTACCCCTTGGCCAGGATGGCATTCACCAGGGGTGCCAGCCAAAGGGGGGCGCCACTAAATGATGCAACCCGTGGCTAAGAGATAGTGTCGCCTAGTGCATCGCTGGCTTGGGGTCAGACTGAGGCTGGATGCTTTTAAAATAAGGGCTGGCTGGTTGCTAGGATACCCATGGTCACAGGCTTCTCTGTGACTGCAAGACTTAATTTCCCTTGCAAGTCTCGGCCACCATCTAGCTGCAGTCCCGCTCAGAGGACACAGGTAAGGTAAGAAAACCTGGAAGGGAGGGCTGCAGCCTGGAGGCATATGATGGGAGTACTGGGGGGGGGCACCTGAAGGCATATGTACCTGGGGGAGGCTGGAGGAACATGATGGGAGTACTAGAGGAGGCTGGAAGCAGATGATGGAAGTACTGGGAGGGAGCTGGATGCACATGATGGGAGTACTGGGTGGGGGCTGGAGGCACATGATGGGAGTACTGGGAGTAAATGGGTAATGTGTGTGTGTGTGGGAGGGGGCAGTCCCTTACTTTGCCAGGGGTGCTGAACCCATAGACACACGCTAATAACGGCATGCGCCCTGCAGATGTTACTCTACTGTAACTAAGTTCCATGCGAGGTGGGCGGGGGAAAGCATGGTAATTGTACAGTGTGAGAGGGGGCTCCCACACTGGTGCGGATCAGCGGTCATACAGATGGACTTAAGGCAGGCTTATGGCAGCTGCAATAAGACAAGAAACAGAAAGAAAATGTCCCGCGCCAGTATCAGGATAGGATGTTTCTAATTAATTACAGAAAGTGGCATTTTATAAAACACTCATAATTATAGAGGTTCTCAAAGTGGGTGCTGCCATTGGTAATATAATACATAGAAAAGAAAAAAATGGGAGCCCACCCAAAGACCAATATACAGGTGCACACCAGCCACTCAAAAAAGGTTCATTAATCCAAATTATTATTGCAAATATATCCAAATTATTTTATTATAGTATATATATAAATGTTTAAAAAATCACATTGGACAATCATGAAGCACAATATACAAACGTGTATTAAGAACAATCAAGTCGACAGCAAAGCCCCATAATTATTTAAATCAGATGCAGGCATAAATGGATGTTTCTCTCCCTATACTTAAAAGTGAAATAAAAAAATAAAGAAAAAAAACACCTTTTAAAAAAAAAATTTGGGTGCCAGTCCCTTACTTTGCCAGGGGCGCTGGAACCATAGATACACCCCTGCCAGGGACACAGATGCACAACCAGGAATATGCAGCCGGTTGCTTCCAGAAACTGCATTAGGATGTGTGGCTGGCTGTTGTCAGAAACAAGCCCTGGAATCAAGGTAAGTATAAGCCAAGAAAGTATCAGAAATCAGGTATTAATAGGACACCTGAACAAGCGCACAGGAACCAGGACACTACTTCAACATGCAAATGCTATCATTGACAATTGTGGAGTGTCAGGCAATTCCTTTTATATTTAAGTCTATCAGCATATGTAACACATCCGCGTAGCAGCTGCAAGCTCATTAAAAGCAAGAGCTCTCACACACAGGGTAAAACACAGGTAGAATTGACAGCTAACTCAGGACGAAGACACTTAGCAACTCATTGTGATTGAAAGCACACAGAAAAAACAACAGTTACCTACATATGTAAGTTTATGATAAATCCTAATAGTAGATTATTTAAGGCTTCTAAAAAGGAAAAATGAGGGTGTTCCCTTAAGTAACCAATCCAATCAAAGCTGTTATGTACAAAAGCATTAAATTGCCATTTATATTCTTTTTGGTTACTCTAATTGTTAAAAAGTTAAACGAAAGACAAATATGAAGCATAAGCTGAATGTGAAAAATCTGGCTGTTAAAAAGGCTTCTGTAATAGTAATTGTGCCATAGAATTTTATGGTTCTCATTTTTCCTTTATAACAGTGATTTCTTAAGCTGGTCCTCTCTGTCAAGGGGAATTTATGACATTTATTTAGATCCTTTCAAAGCTTGCATAATCTCTGATGCTTTTCTGGGAAAATACTGCTATCTGAAATCAAACTACACCTCTTACTAATATTCAGGCTGTCAGAAAAGGAATAACTAGACAGAAAAAAATATTGCCTGACCTTTAAGGGCATCCAAACATTTTTAGGACAGGGAAGGGGAAATGATGAAATTGTTTTGTAACCCCCCTGTGTTGTTTGTAAGCTTTATTTATAAAAAATCATTACTATATCATAATGGGGATCTCAGAGTCTTGAAACTTTGCTACTGTATTGCTGCTAAAAGATGGTTTTTGCTAACTAAGTGCCATCATTCATCCCTTTTTGTTTATTTTATGCTGACTGGCCATTGGTTTTATTGCATTTAAGTGGTGAGTGCCTATATATATGTTGTTATATATATATAGCAACAGTAAAAGACTGTGATTAGTATAGCGTGCCCGTTCCTAATCTAAAAATCCGGAGGCTTTCCCTATAGGAGAACTAACAGCCTCACGGCTGCACTTCACCCATTTATGGGCTAGTAAACAACCCTACACTGTGCTAAAAATAGAGCGGCACAACAAGACAAACCAACGAGGCCTCAGCGGACAATGGAGAAGGCGGCTCTCGGTGCACACGAGAGCAGCTGATAGACAGGGTCCCGACGGGCGTTTCGTGGTCTTTCTCAAGGGGCGGTGTGTGAATATCAGTGTCCGGATCCTGTTTAAATACCATCGCTGACAGAATCCACCAATCAGATGACCGACTCACACCTGAAGTATAGAAAGCAGAGGTGAACAGTCAAATCCAACATCAGACATGTCAGATATTAGAAAGACTATTCCGAAAAGTGACTCATAAAAGATAATAAATACAAACATTGCTGTCTTCATCCAAAATTACGTTTTAACATTCTTGTAATAGAATGAGGAACAGTGTCCCTTAATATTGGCAGTCAGTGTTTACCCTTGGTCCGAATTTGCACAGGCTGTAATAGTCGTAACTTACTGCTCTCTGTGGTATCTTAAACGGTCCAGGGACAGAGCCGGAAGGCTCTTCCACAAGGCGGTGTTGGTATCAGCAGCAGTGGAGGCCACCCGCTGTTTAAGCTCCCGTGGACCGAAAACCATCTGAATAGAAAGTGGATGGCTGATTCATGTGCAACACAATTTGGAGCGTCCCGCTGATGCGTTTCGTCTTACCCAGATACTTTTTCAAGCGCTCAGTATTAAGGGACACTGTTCCTCATTCTATTACAAGTTCACACACACATCACCTGTATTTTGTATGCCAGCGGAACACCTTGAGCAAAATCCATCTACCTCCGATATAGGAGAATATCTGGCACAGGTGAACGGTGTAACAGTACTTTTAATTCCCCAGATATCAGTGGACATCTCTTCGTACCCTAAGCCTTGCACAATATTGAACTTTTTGAATCTTCACTAACCAACTGCTCTCTAGCTATATATAGTGGGATATCAGCTAACCGTGCACACATAACATTGTACAATTGTGTGTATGTTTATATTTGCCTCTTTTTATGCATGCTTTTTAGCTTTTTTCATGTTTCTATGTTAAATAAATATTTGGTTTTAGATATCTGTTGCTCGTTCAGTTTATTATAACATTCTCTGAACTGGTGAATACTGACATTCATTTTCATAGCGCTGTAGTCTGTTTTCTCTTATACCTTCACATTATGAACTATTTTTCTCTATTGCCTCTATCCCTGACCCTGCATCGATATTTATGTACACTATATATATATATATACCACATATATGCAATCTACGTAAGAAAAAGATACGTAGATTACGTAAAAAATGTACTAAGCATGCGCAAAATGAATAAAAAACGCTAAACTCCGGATGTATATGCTATACGTCCAGTAGTCTGAATCCAGTCCAAAGTTTGACAGTTGTAGGATATCAAAGACCATTGCCAATCAGGTGCATTGCTTGATGGTAGAAGTATATTCATCTACAAATGATCTTTTTCTGTGACATAATAAGTGTACTATCTACTAGAAAATAATAGTGAAAGTTTTGTTTTCTAAAGCTCATAGTTTGTTGAACTGGCAGAGCTAATGCTGTGTCCCAAAACAATATAGCAAATGTTTTCATGCATTTGCCAGTACAAGGATCTCTTTATATAGACAAGGCCTGGGCTGTCCCTGCACTACCCCTTTGCTAATATTGGGTTATTTCTGCATGAAGCAGAAGAATAAGATGGGATGTCTTTAGTATGAAATTCTGTTTATTGTATAATTGCAGCTTTATATACAGAAAGAAGCCTGTGTTCTATTTTGCAGAACTCACTAAATGTTTCCAGAGTGCATCCTACAGTAAAAACCATTTACTGCAGTACTGCTCATACAGGTTGGTATGAGACCACTTCCTTTCCTATATTGCTTGGCATATAATATATATAATTGTGTAATATTTGTTATAAATTGCATTGTGATAATTGTGGCCGATGCAGGTTTGGGGATTAGACAGTCTTCATTGGTGGGACTGTTCTCCAGCAATGTTCTCCTTATTTGTGTTCTGTTCTTCTGTGCAGGGTGAGCACTGGAGAAATTCATGATTTTCTGCTACTAGGGCTTTATAGATTTTGAACTCCATTTTACTTTGTAACATCCTTCACTCTTTACTAAGCTGCGGGGAAGGAAAAGTGGAAATGTTGCCCATAGAAACCAGATTCTAGTTCTCATTTTTCTATTACATACTAGAAAATGTAATATAGAATCTGATTGGTTGCTATGGGCAACATCTCCACTTTTCCCACAGCTTAGTAAATCTGGCCCCTAGCCTTACTGTAATTTGACCCCATAATGACATAAATGTAAATATATCATCACATCCATGTGAATTATTTTTGAAGATGAAAACTATTTCACATGAACATTTGAATGTTAGTTATTAAAAATAATTCTGCAACCAATACAACAAATGACATATGCAATCAGAAACATGGCAACTATGGGCATAAGTAGGATGTGTCAAATTTGGTTTATACAGATGTGACCATTGCAACTCCCAGCAATCAAATTTGAGAAATCAGGAAATGATAAGCCTATCCTCATCCAACTAGAATCTGCTTATTTAGACATGTAACTACCGTGGTTGCAAAGGCTGTGGCTTCTATAGGGCCCGGAGGAGAGAGCGGCATTTGGCAGTCACCTGCCCTGCACTCACTGAACTGTAAGAAAGCTGTCAAAGGGGGGCAGCTTAAGACAGTGCTCAGCACTTCATGTCATGGTTGCTGACTTTCCCGGAATGTCCGGGAGACTCCCGGAATCCTGGGAGACCTTCCGGACTCCTGGGAGAGCACCTCTTTCTCCCGGACACAATACAATCTCTGGGAATAATACTATTTCTAGAGTTACATTCAATTTAATGTAAATATTGAAATAGTATTATTCCTGGACACTGTACACAGTGCCCGGACCGCTGCGCCCGACGTAGTGGTCCAGGCACTGTGTATGTGTTACCATAGCAATAACATGTAATTATAGCATGTGAGATGGGGTAATGTGTAATATTAGCATGTGAGGTGGGGGTAATGTGTAATATTAGCATGTGAGGTGGGTGTAATGTGTAATATTAGCATGTGAGGTGGTGGTAATGTGTAATATTATGTGGGCACGGTGGGGGTAATGAGTAATATTATGTGGGCACGGTGGGGGTAATGTGTAATATTATGTGGGCACGGTGGGGGTGTAATGTGTGGGTAGAGTATATGTACTGTATCTGTAGGACTGTATATATGTAGAAGCAAAGTATAAAAAATTCAAACAGCAAAAATGTCCTTTCCAAGGTTTTTCAGA
>WWET01000520.1:214273-228866 GCA_011038615.1 Limnodynastes dumerilii
TACGCAAAAAACGGGCGTACGCTCGCCCGTCGGACAGCAATTTCGTAGCTCTGGATCAGGCCCATAGCGTTTGCATGTTTCTAAGTTACATTTTTTATAATTACTTTAAATAGCTTTCATGTATGTGCTGCTTAATTATATTAAAGATTTTAAGCATTTTAAAATGTATTAATTTTCTTAGCAAAACAAAAAAACATTTAATACTTTTAATATAAATAAAAAATACCTGATCAAAATGTGTGACAATGTGCTTCTATTTAATCATAAAAAATTATAATAGGCAGTATAGTGTACAGTATGCAGCGTGCATAAAATGTATTTTATTATTTTGACAGTTTAATAATTGTAATAGGAGTTTTGTAACTTTGGGTCTGCTTTTTGCTGTGCACATGTTATGTTAATAATCACTGCGCTTATATGTAAAAAAAGGTGTAAGCGCAGTTCTGTATCAGCCCACTAGTGTACATCATTTAGATATGTGTCTGCTATTTTCTTATTTAGAGAAGTAACTATAACATCAGTAATGCTTTGTGTGCTAGTTTATTCTTGTTTATATGACTGTACTGGTCACCTAGCAAACATTTATAAATGATGTCCACAAACCACAGAGTATATAACCCAAGGAATGCACTGTAGCAGATGAAATATATCATACAATTATTTGCTCTATGCAATATTTCAGCTTTGTATATCTCAACTCCCTAGATTAAGCAACCAGTAGAATTAAAACACAAAACATATTTAAAAGAACTTACCTCAAAAGAACTTGAAGGTGGCACCTTTTCCGTTATACCTCCAATTCCAACTACTGAATTATCAGCATCAATAAGGTTATCCACAGGGACATTTTGGTTAGATCTGGTAAAGGTAAAGTTATCTTCTGATGAGTCCAAAGCTACACACACATTGTAAGAGTAAGGAAACGGTAAAGATCCATCACTGTACATTGAGAGCATTCTGGGGTCTACTGGAGGATACAGATTTGTACTTAGAGATCCAAAAATTGGTGTGGGTTTTGTGTCTCTACATTTTGATATAATGGCCAACATGAGAGTAATGATAAATAACAAGGAGATCAGTGCAAGAGCTATAACCAGATATAATTGCAAATTAGATTGTGCTTCTTCAGTACTGTTTTGATTAAGTTTTGGAACTACTTGTTGAATAGTTGCTAAGATTTGGTGCCAATTGTTGAAAATTCTCTCCAACAACAAGACTTAAACTGACTGTCGCTGAGAGAGAGGGGCTTCCATTGTCCTTCACCATCACCACAACCTTGTGTTTCGATATGTCCTTCTCTTGAAAGACATGAGATGTCCTGATTTCACCTGTGTGCTGAGTAATGCTAAAGTGAGATGGTTCTGACACATGTATGAAATGAAAAGAGAGCCAGCCATTATGTCCAGAGTCTGCATCCACTGCAACCACCTTAGTTATTAAAGATCCCTGTTCAGAGGAATAAGGAGCCATCTCATACACAGATGGTGCACCACTTTCTTGAGACGGGTATAGGATCACTGGAGCATTATCATTCTGATCCACTATACGGATAATTAATGTTGCATTGTTGCTCAGAGATGGGGATCCATTGTCTCTAGCAGTAACTTGTATGAGAAACTCCTTGTGCTGCTCATAATCAAATGATCTCTGAGCATAGAGAACCCCAGTCTCTATATTGATGGAGAGATAGGAGGACACTGGGAGATCTTCTGTATTATTGGTGTAAATGGAATAAATAATTTTAGCATTGTCTCCAATGTCAGGATCTGAAGCTTGTATACTGTATATAGAGGCTCCTGGTAAATTGTTCTCTGGTACATAAGCGACAAAAGTAGATTTCATAAATATTGGGGGATTGTCATTAACATCTGATATCTCCAGTCTGATGATGTTTCTGGTGGAAAGTGGTGGAGATCCTCTGTCAGTAGCTAACAATGTCATGTTATAAATAGACATTTCTTCTCTGTTCAAATCACTTGTTGTAACTATTCTATAATAACTTTTAGTTGATGCTATTAAACTAAAAGGAACTTCCTCCATAATACTGCATTCAACTTCTCCATTATTTCCTGTGTCGAGATCTTGAACTTTAATCAGAGCTATCACTGTTCCAGGTGTAGAATCCTCAGGTATAGGGGTAGATAATGAGGTGATGGATATCTCAGGTGCATTGTCATTCTCATCTGTCACTTCTATTATTACTTTGGAATGGGCGATCTGGTCACCTCCATCCTTTGCTTGTACTGTCAGCTCATAATATCTTTTCACTTCAAAGTCCAGATGTTTATTTATTGTAATGTCACCATTTGTAGAATCAATACTGAATGTACCTGTATGATGGACATTGTCTGATGTGTCACTTAAAGAATATGTGATCTGTGCATTGATTCCTTCATCCTGGTCATTTGCAAAGACACTTAGCACCGTTGTGTTAATTGGAGTATTTTCCTTTACAGTAGCCTTGTATTTTTCTTCAGTAAATGTAGGGACATTATCATTCACATCAGTAACAATTACTTTAATCATAGCTGTTCCAGATCTAATAGGATTTCCTCCATCTACTGCTGTTACTACTAACTGACAAATATTTTGTGTTTCTCTGTCTAAAGATTTCTCTATGACAAGTTCAGGAAATTTGCTTTTGTCTGTTTTGCTTGTCTCACTCAGTGTAAAATACTGATTGTCACTGAGTATGTATGATTGCACTGAATTATTACCAATATCTGGGTCTATTGCATTTTTCAAAGTCAATCTTGTTCCAGGTGATGTAGATTCAATAACATGTAAAGTGAATGTGTTGGGAATAAATCTTGGAGAATTATCATTAATATCCTTAATTTCTATATTGACTCTGAACACATTTAGAGGGTTTTCTACAACTGCATCAAACGTAAGTGAGCAGGTATCTGATGTACCACACAGCATCTCTCTGTCTATCCTGTCCTTAATATATAGATTTCCATTATCCAGATTTATATAAAAATATTTCTCTGAAACACGAGATTCTAGTCTCAGTTTTCTAGATGAGAGCTGTTTAATATCTATTCCAAGATCTTCTGCAATATTTGCTATAACAAAGTCTTTCCTCATTTCTTCTACAATAGAATAATGAATCTGACCAGAGACTGAATGACACAGCCAAGATAATAAGAAGGAAAATATTACTTGCCATCTCATTCCTTTGTGTGTCTGGGTATGAAGTTTCATCTCAGCCATCCTGTGAAATTGATTTCTCCACCAAAAATTAATCCTTAGATGGTCAATTGTTGTAATCCATTCCGATAAAACATATTGTTTTTAAAAGATAAATATGCTATAATGTAATATCCTATAAATTGTGTACAGAGAATCTAGAAAATGGCTGTGTGTCTTCTTGCAGATCTGCAGTGTGTGTGAGTGATGAAAATACCAGTGGATCTCCAGTTCTGTATTCTTCTCCTTATTGGTTAAACAGCGGCGCTCTGAGGTGAAAATGTGGAACTGCAGTATTGAGAACTTAAGCACATCATCTGTCTAATACAAATCAACTGTTTTATGAATATATTTGTAATTACTGCATATATAAAGACATTTAACCAGTTAAGTATAAAATATTCAGCTGTTTTGATATATAAATTTTGTAAGAATATTAACAGCACGATAATATTTGTATGAATTTATCAGGATAACTTTTACTAACTCAATAAAGGAAAAGTATGAATAATGGCTTGTATAAGTCACAACACAGTGCATTAGAACAGGTTATAAAAATTATATAGTAATTAATTACTTAATTAATAAAATAATACCAATATATGATAGTTACAAGTAATATTATTGTTATTATATGGCTCATGACATGTAATATGAAATATTTATATAACTATCAACATGACTACATTATAGATTAAACCTTATGGCACTTTCTTAGTTCATAGCAAGGACCTCCAAGCAGTGTAAATAAATTCTATAAATAAATTACAAAGAAATACAAATTTATATTGTACAAAATTACAGCAGAAAATGTTGGAATTTAGGATATTTAAAACACTAAATAAAAAATAAAACCAAAGCACCTGCTTCTACTATATATTGCAACCTGCTTCATTACAGAAACATTTATCCAACAAGAGTTTTCAGTAGTGTTTTAAAATAGCTATACCATTTACAACAAATATTACCTTAAACATCAATGAAAATAACGGGTTGTTTCAGTTTGTTTTGATAATGTATAAATATTATTTATCTATGAAAAGTATACAATATAAAACAAAAAAATTATCTACATCTCAAAATTAACACTATTACCAAATGCTGGTCTTCACAGCAGCTGCTGAGTAACATGACACAACAAAACCCCCACAAAATATTCTCCGCAAGAGAGAGTTGTCAATCAATCCTAACTAACATTCCACAGATCTTACAACATATACTCAAGATGATAGTTGCAAATATTTGATTGTATGGTTCAGATTAAATATTAAAAAAAGAAAGAGAATAAAGAGAGAAATCTAAGTATAAAAAAAAATATAACCAAAATGTACATATATATATAATGGCATATAAATAAATCTAAATGAGATGTTATGAGACTGAGTCAAAGTAGCCCTTAGACCCTTTTTAGAGAAAAACAGGTGCAAGTGTACACTTTGCAAAACTATGTTGCAATATGCGGGGTGATCAATAACTTTAAGTACTTTTCATGCAGTGATAATACTTTGCTTTTGCACATAGAAATTGCATACTGTAAAGACCCTTAGCCAAGCCCTTAGTGAATGATTTGCATGTCTATGTCCTTTCACTATATGGCGTGTGGGTCCCTGCTTAGAAGAGCCCTATTTCAATAGGGCCGTTTCCTCCCAGCCAGTTTCGAACTGGCTGGGATTTTGATTGCACATGCCTCGATGAGGCATAGCAATCGATCCATGGAGCACCGAACTTTCAGTGCTCCGAAAGGTAAGAGAAAATAGTACCCCAACCATTCCCCTAATTCTAACCCTAACCCTCCCCTCTCATTACCCTAACCCTAACGTTCCCTCTCCCACAGCCTGACCCTAACCCTCCCTTCCTTGCACCCTGGAGAGGTTATCACCTTTCCCTGCGGTCCTGCGGTAGCGGCAATCAGCATACTTACCCATTCTGAAAAAAAAAATGATAAAGTGGTCGGTATTCGAAATAGGGACATTCGAAAAGGAACTTTTGGATGTCCCTATTTCAGAAAACAGATTTTCTAAGCAGGGACTGCAACTGCACTATGTGTACCTCCTGGGTCCACCCAGCATGCAACTAGTGCTATCCACACAGAGCTATGTTCAGATGCAGAATACATTGTACTGCGCTTGCACAGGACAGACAAGTAGGAGACTTCATTATTAGATCTGGATCCGGCCCAAAGGTTTTAAACATAAATACAATTTGTTACATATTTCTTTTTTTTAACTCTACAGACCTGCATTATTAAGGAATACATGTATGATCGGTAATATATTTCTTACTATGCTATTGGATATACTTAAAAGGAATGTTTCCTTAAAGGCATAAAATATATTTACATAATTTGCTTTAAATATAGTTGGCAAAATCTGCAAATTTTCGAACACGCTGCATAATACATGAACCTCTAAATCTTTCTCCACAGATTTGGAACACTATAGGGTTTATTATTTTAGAAATCATGATGCATAAAGATTAATGCTGCTAGAGGGGAGGGAGAAGTCACACACATAAAATGTGAGATGTCCCAAATTTAGCAGTATATACATATGGTAAATAAACATAATTTTATCATTTAATTTAGAAAAAAAAGTATGCCTCTCATGTGGTCTTTAAGTGTTTACAATATAGTATTTCTACACTTATTGTCTAGCATTTATCATTCAGGCTTAACTATGCAATTTATCTATTTCAGGAGAAGAAGTTGTACCATTACATTATGTACTGGTCTACTCTATTGTGTATATAAACCAAAACCTGTAATATACGCTTGCATTGTACAGTGAATATTATCTTCATACCTAACATAAAATTTATGCACTAAATTAATCAACCATTAGCATGAATACAAAGAACTCACCTCACTGGCAGGTGGCAAAGGTTTTTTTAAACTTTCATTTCCAAGTCCTGAATCATCAGCATCAATAAGGTTGTCTACAGGGACATTTTGGGTAGGCCTGGTATAGGTAAAGTTATGTTCAGATGAATCCAAGGCTACACACATATTATAAGAGTAGGGAAACACACACATTGTAAGAGTAAGGAAACGGTAAAGATCCATCACTGTACATGGAGAGCATCCTGGGATCAACTGGAGGATACAGATTTGTACTTAAAGATGCAAAGGTTGGTAAAGGTTTTGATTCTCTACATTTTGATATTATGACCAACATAACAGTAACAATAAATAACAAGGAGATCAGAGCAAGGGCTATGACTAGATATAACTGCAAACTAGATTGTGTTTCTTCATTATTGACTTGATTGCTAAGTTTTGGAACTACTTGTTGAAAGTTATCAGCAACAACAAGACTTAATGTAACAGTAGCTGAGAGAGAGGGGTCTCCATTGTCCTTCACCATCACCACAACCTTGTGTTTCAATATATCCTTCTCTTGAAAGACACGAGATGTCCTGATTTCACCTGTGTGCTGACTAATGATAAAGTGAGATGGTTCTGACACATGTATGAAATGATAAGAGAGCCAGGCATTATGTCCAGAGTCTGCATCCACTGCCACCACCTTAGTTATTAAAGATCCTTGTTCAGAGGAAAAAGGGACCATCTCATACACAGCTGGTCCACCGCTTTCTGGTGATGGGTACAGGATTTTTGGAGCATTATCATTCTGATCCACTATACGGATAATTAATGTTGCATTGCTGCTCAGAGATGGGGATCCATTGTCTCTAGCAATTACTTGTATAAGAAACTCCTTGTGCTGCTCATAATCAAATGATCTCTGAGCATAGAGAACCCCAGTCTCTATATTGATGGAGAGATAGGAGGACACTGGAAGATCTTCGTTATTAGTGGTGTAAATGGAATAAATAATTTTAGCATTGTCTCCAGTATCAGGGTCTGAGGCTTGTATACTGTACATAGAGGCTCCAGGTAAATTGTTCTCTGATAAATAAGCGACATAAGAAGATTTCAGAAATGTTGGGGGATTGTCATTAACATCTGATATCTCCAGTCTGATGGTCCTTATGCTGGAAAGTGGTGGAGATCCTCTGTCTGTAGCTGAAATGATAAGCCACATATGTAGATTTCATAAATGTTGGTGGATTGTCATTAACATCTGATATCTCCAATCTGATGGATTTTCTGCTGGAAAGTGGTGGAGATCCTCTGTCAGTTGCTAATAATGTGATGTTATAGCTAGATTCTTTCTCTCTGTTTAAATAATTTGATGTAACTATTCTATAATAACTTTTAGTTGATGCTATTAAACTGAAAGGAACTTCCTCCATAATACTACATTCAACTTCTGCACTTTTTCCTGTGTCAAGATCGTGAACTTCTATCAGAGCTATCACTGTTCCAGGTGTAGAATCCTCTGGTATAGGGGTAGATAATGAGGTGATGGATATTTCAGGTGTGTTGTCATTCTCATCTGTTACTTCTATTAATACTTTGGAACGAGCAATGAGTCCACCTCCATCCTTTGCTTGTACAGTTAATTCATAATGTCTTGCTGTTTCATAATCCAAATTTTGTTGTGTTGTTATATTACCATTTGTAGGATGAATACTGAATGTATTTGTATTATGGACATTGTCTGATGTTTCACGTAAAGAATATGTGATCTGTGCATTGATTCCTTCATCTTGGTCACTTGCAAATACACTTAACACTGTTGTGTTGATTGGTGTATTTTCCTTTACTATGGCTTTATATTTTTCTTCAGTAAATATAGGGACATTATCATTAGCATCAGTAACAATTATTATTATTGAAGCAGTTCCAGATCTAATAGGATTTCCTCCATCTATTGCTGTCAACATTAAATGATGGATGTTTTGTGTTTCTCTGTCTAAAGGTTTCTCTAGAACAAGCTCTGGAAATTTACTTCCATCAGTTCTACTTGTCTCACTAAGTGTAAAATGCTGATTATCACTGAGTCTGTATGTCTGCACTGAATTAGTATTAATATCTGAATCATCTGCACTTTGTAAAACAAACCGTGTTCCAGGTGATGTAGATTCTATAACATCTAAAGTGAATGTATTAGGCATAAATTTGGGGGTATTATCATTTATATCCTGAATTTCTATACTGACACTAAAAACATTTAAGGGATTTTCTACCACTACATCAAATGCCAGAGAGCAGGTAATTGCTGTCCCACACAGTGCATCTCTATCTATCCTATCCTTAATATACAGTTTTCCATTATCCAGGTTTACATAGAAATATTTCTCTGACACACGAGATACAAGTCTCAGTTTTCTAGATGAGAGCTGTTTAATATCTAATCCAAGATCTTCTGCAATATTTGCTATAACAGAGTCTTTCCTCATTTCTTCTATAATGGAATAATGAATCTGACCAGAGACTGAATGACACAGCCAAGATAATAAGAAGGAAAATATTACTTGCCATCTCATTCCTTTGTATGTCTGTGTATTAGGGTTCATCTCAGTAATCCTTAGCATTCCAAATATCCAAAAGATTTAGATGTTATTTTTTATAGTCCACAGAGCAAATACATTTCTGTTGCATATCCTTTTGATTTAAATTAGCTGAGTAATATTTCGTATTTTGATCAGAAAGAATCCAGAAAATGGCTGTGTTTCTCCTTGCTGATCTGCAGTGTGTGTGAGTGATGAAAATACCAGTGGATCTCCAGTTCTGTATTACTCTCCTTATTGGTTAAACAGCGGCGCTCAGAGGTGAAACTGTGGTACTGCTCTCCTCAGAATTTCTTTTTTAAATCTTATATTTGTAATACAGATTGATTGGGATTTCCTTGTGACAGTTTGTGTAGCTATAGCATTACATATAGTATATAGATTGATTTTACAGGTTATAAAGTATGTAAAAATTTATCATTTCTACTTTATTTATTTTCAGAAAAGCTGTATCTTTTTAATTGGAATAATTGGTACTTGGAACATTTAAATACATCATATATGAATATACAAATTATATTTAATGTTAAATTATATTTATCTCATAAAACAAATATGGTACAATTTTCTTTTATTATTTAGATCATGAGGAGTCTAAGCGTTCTTTTGCCCTGGCCTTAAAACTATCCACCTAATGACAGGAGCTTATCTAAAATAGTTCATCATTTGCCAAAACCATTGGCCTTTCATTATAAATAGAGAAATGCCTGCTACTATAGCTTGTTTGTCCCATAATAATGCAGCTTTCTTTGTGCATTTGTTATGAAATGGGGAGTGGCTGGGTTCTCATAGTTCTTTTAACAAGCATCTTTACTATACAAGGACTTTCCCCAGATAAAAAAACACCCAATAGCAATGCCACAAAGAACAAAATACTGATAATTTTGGGCACCTACAGAATAGTATTCATTTTGGTGAGCTATAGGATCATGCATTACAGATTGACTGGTCTGACGATAGAACTGATACTAAATTAATCTCTGTTTAATCTGCTCATATGTTACCATGTAGAGATACATGTGCATTAAAACAAGTATTGAAAGCTAATGACAGTGAGAGCTGCTGTGGTATGTTTCCAAGTTTTAAAAGAGATAGCAGAGTTCATAGAGAGTAACTGCCAGCACCTTCCCTGTTTAAATTATAAGCACTAAACAATAAAAAGCCTTAA
Source organism: Limnodynastes dumerilii (assembly GCA_011038615.1). Taxonomy (NCBI): domain Eukaryota; kingdom Metazoa; phylum Chordata; class Amphibia; order Anura; family Limnodynastidae; genus Limnodynastes; species Limnodynastes dumerilii. Next base: position 224,049 of record WWET01000520.1, read on the forward strand.
TGGCATTATTGTTGAAAAGCACTAAATATATAGAATATTTTATTAAGCCAATTTTTAAAATCAATAATACTGTAATATACAGTTTAAAAAAACTAACTCCACATTAATATTCCTATTGATAAAACCGATGAAATCATTTTAAACTTAAGATATGAGAATTAAAAAATATTACAGTGGAATGCAATTTCAAAAACTTTTTGTATTTGCAGTGTTAAAGCTATTAATATAAACAACAAAATGCAAAAGGAAAAAATATATATATATATATTGATGTTTACTAAATAGAGAGTAACCTGCCTCCTGAGAGATAACTACAAGTTGCTCATGGAGTACTTGTCTTATTAATATACTTTTATAACTGATATTATCCTTCTGCCTGTGGTCTACGGCTAGATAGCCCCTGGCTTACCATTTATATAAATATAAGAACTTCAATATCAAATATCTAAATACTAACCACATATTAGATGGAACATTTCCAACAAGCAAAATGAAATGTCACTTATAAGACTTATAAGACATGTTGTATGCTTTAGTTATCTGATTTGTATTATGATTATATAATTAAACATTGATTAGAATTTAATGTTTATTTATTACTAATGGATATTTCCCTGTACCAATTCGAAATCTAGACTTTTAGCACCCCTTCTATATAGCTCTATATATTACTTCAAATTACAAATTTAAATTTACCAAATATCAATAGGGAACGGAAAATGTGTAACCATAATGAAATAAATTCCACAATCAGATCATTAATCAATCTAATCATGAACCTCTATCTTTAAAATAAAAGTCAGATATATATATATATTATGATTTAAATCATAGAATATCCACATACATGCATAATTATATAATAATTAAAATAAATAATTACTGCTACACTTTTAAATATAAATAATTCAATAAGTTACCTTTATATCCATGAATAAAAGATATAAATATTTAAGTACAAGAAGGGCATTCTGCCACTATGAGGGAAACAATCCACTAATGACCAGTCAAATAATAGCTACTACTAAGGTAGTAAAAAGGCAGCACATGGCCCAAGTAAATAAAGTGTAGTTTGCATTATTAAACAAATAAGCTGAATGGCACTTCAAACATAAATGTTATGGTATTGTGTAGCGTATGTGTTTAACTTAGCACGTGGGATTTGTTTTCCCTAGATTGTTGAGGGAGGTTCCTGGCAGGGCCGCTGTCAAACTGCGGGTCCCCGCCCCCTATGTGGACCAGTGTGTGGAGAATTTCTACTTTGTACATTGGCCCGCTATTTAATAGCTCTGAGCAGCAAGTATCAGTGATACCTTCTGCTGCAGAGCGAGGTAAGCATTGGCGGCCCCCATCAACTCAAGGCCTGGGACAATAGCCCAATCTGTCACCCCCTGATGGCAGTCCTGCTTCCTGGCGGCACCCAGCAGTGGGATAATTTCTGACTGTGGTAACATATATATATATATATATGTTTTCTGTGTATTTGGTTTTGTCCCTTATAAACTGTACCTTTGAATAAAAATGCTGCTCATAGCTGTTTATACATAAAACAGGGAAACCTGGACCACTACTAACTTGGGATTTATATAAAACACCTTGAGTAGCATACAGAAAGTCTACATTATATTGAACCATCCCCAAAGTCAATGATTTTATACAGTCTTTAATTGTTCAGCTTATTGTACTGTATTCCTAAATTAAACAGAATATAGCCCAAACTATTCTGTGGTTATCATCCAAGTTCTCAAGACCTGGGCTGTAGTAAAATTGAAGGAGAAGCAAATATAGCATGAGAGATGAGGTCACTTAGCAAACATTTTTCAGTTAATGTTATGGACTGTGTATTCTACAAGCTAGATATTCACAAACTATTTACTGTATATTGTTGATAATAATATATGAGGTATTGTGCAATTAATTGTTCATAACTAATACATTTTATACCTAAGATAAAAGTTGATAACTATATACAGCAAAATTCTGTTTGCATAACAAAAGTTAGATAAACTCACCTCAATGGCATTTGTAGGCGGCAAAGTTTGTTCAAAATTTTCATTTCCAAGTCCTGAATCATCAGCATCAATAAGGTTGTCCACAGGGACATTTTGGGTAGGTCTGGTGTAGGTAAAATTACCTTCAGATGAATCCAAAGCTACACACACATTGTAAGAATAGGGAAAAGGTAAAGTTCCATCACTATACACTGGAGGATACAGATTTGTACTTAGTGATCCAAAGGTTGGTAAAGATTTAGAGTGTTTACATTTTGATATTATGACCAACATAACAGTAACAATAAATAACAAGGTGATCAATGCAAGGGCTATGACTAGATATAACTGCAAATTTAAAGGAGAATCTTCGTTATTGGTTTGATTGCTAATTTCTGGAGCCATTTGTTGGAAATTATCAGCAATAACAAGACTTAGTGTAACAGTAGCTGAGAGAGAGGGGTCTCCATTGTCCTTCACCATTACCACAACCTTGTGTTTCAATATGTCCTTCTCTTGAAAGACACGAGATGTCCTGATTTCACCTGTGTGCTCACTAATGATAAAGTGAGATGGTTCTGACACATGTATGAAATGATAAGAGAGCCAGGCATTATGTCCAGAGTCTGCATCCACTGCAACCACCTTAGTTATTAAAGATCCTTGTTCAGAGTAAAAAGGAACCATCTCATACACAGCTGGTCCACCACTTTCTGGTGATGGGTACAGGATTTTTGGAGCATTATCATTCTGATCCACTATACGGATAATTAATGTTGCATTGCTGCTCAGAGATGGGGATCCACTGTCTCTAGCAATTACTTGTATGAGAAATTCCTTGTGCTGCTCATAATCAAATGATCTCTGAGCATAGAGAACCCCAGTCTCTATATTGATGGAGAGATAGGAGGACACTGGGAGATCTTCTGTGTTAGTGGTGAAAATGGAATAAATTATTTTAGCATTGTCTCCAGTATCAGGGTCTGAGGCTTGTATACTGTATACAGAGGCTCCAGGTAAATTGTTCTCTGGTACATAAGCGACATAAGTAGATTTCATAAATGTTGGTGGATTGTCATTAACATCTGATATCTCCAGTCTGATGGTCCTTCTGCTGGAAAGTGGTGGAGATCCTCTGTCAGTAGCTAACAATGTCATGTTATAAGAAGATACCTTTTCTCTGTTCAAACCAGTTGTTGTTACGATTCTGTAATAACTTTTAGTTGATGCTATTAAACTAAAAGGAACTTCCTCCATTATACTGCATTCAACGTCTCTATTATTTCCTGTGTCAAGATCATGAACCTCAATCAGAGCTATCACTGTCCCAGGTGCAGAATCCTCAGGTATTGGGGTAGATAATGAGGTGATAGATATCTCAGGAGCATTGTCATTCTCATCTGTTACTTCTATTAATACTTTAGAATGGGTGATTAGGCCGCCTCCATCCTTTGCTTGTACAGTTAGCTCATAATTTCTTATTTTTTCAAAATCGACAATAATATTTGTTAAGATATCACCTTTATTTGAATCAATACTGAATGTACCTGTGTGATGGACATTGTCTGATATTTCACGTAAGGAATATGTGATCTGTGCGTTAATTCCTTCATCTTGGTCATTTGCAAATACACTTAACACAGTTGTGTTAATTGGAGTATATTCCTTCACAGTAGCTTGATAAATTTCTTCAGTAAATACAGGGATGTTATCATTAGCATCAGTAACAATTATATTTATTGAAGCCATTCCAGATCTAGTAGAATTTCCTCCATCTACTGCTGTCAACACTAACTGATGAATATTTTGTTTTTCTCTATCTAAAGGTTTCTCTAGAACAAGCTCTGGAAATATACTTCCATCTTTTCTACTTGTTTCTGTCAGTGTAAAATGTTGATTATCACTAAGTCTGTATGTTTGCACTGAATTTCTAGCAATATCTAGATCTACTGCAATTTGTAGAGCAAATTTTGTTCCAGGTGATGTAGATTCAATAACATCTAAAGTGAATGTATTAGGAATAAATTTGGGGGAATTATCATTTATATCCTGTATTTCCATACTGACACTGAAAACATTTAGAGGATTTTCTACCACTACATCAAAGGTTAGGGAGCAGGTTACTTCTGCTCCACACAATGTCTCTCTGTCTATCCTGTCCTTAATATATAGATTTCCAATATCTGGATTTGCATATACATATTTCTCTGAAACACGAGATACAATTCTTAGTTTTCTAGATGAGAGCTGCTTCATATCTAATCCAAGATCTTCTGCAATATTTGCTATAACAGAGTCTTTTCTCATTTCTTCTACAATGGAATAATGAATCTGACCAGAGACTGAATGACACAGCCAAGATAATAAGAAGGAAAATATTACTTGCCATCTCATTCCTTTATGTGTCTGTGTATGAGGTTTCATCTCAGCCATCATAAAGATGTGAATTCTTTAACAAAAATAATCCTTTTTGTGGTCAGTATTAATAATCCAGTTAAAAAAAAAACTAATAAAGTGCTTAATCCAATTATGTATGAATATAAAGTGGAATATCCATTATTTTTAGCAAAGAGAATCCAGAAAATGGCTGTGTGCCGTCTTGCAGATCTGCAGTTTGTGTGAGTGATGAAAATACCAGTGGATCTCCAGTTCTGTATTCTTCTGCTTATTGGTTAAACAGCGGCGCTCTGAGGTGAAAACTGAGTATTGCAACACTGATTTTTTTTAAAGTACATTACAAATGCATAAAGTAATTTTCTTTTCGTCTATCAATAGAAATCTAGTATATTAAATAACCATTTCAGTATTTTTAAAATAATGAAATATG
>WWET01000520.1:232445-249044 GCA_011038615.1 Limnodynastes dumerilii
TATTTATATATTGTCAAAAACTTACCAATGGCTGCTACACACTTTCAAATGGAGGACTGTTTTACTCCAGACATTCTGAGTGCACGTATTGAAACACAAATAAGGATTCACCTACAGGAGGGGTTTTTGAACGTAACCTCCTATTTATGGACCGGATCCAGACTTGTGTCCGGTACCTCACTTATCCATGCAAAGTGCATATGTGGGGTGTTTTGACTAAAGGGCGCATTCATGCTCCAAATGTTATGTGCATTTTCCACACGTAACTTCTATTATTAGGAACTTAGTTCTGTACAAAAGAAAATCCACAGTAAGAGGCTGTGCGTCCCCTCCACCCACAAAGGTGGACAGGGGAAAGCATGTTAATTGTACAGTGTGGAATGTGTTTCCCACATTCGTGTGGATCAGCAGTCATACGGACAGCTGATCCACATGTTTTAGTTAAGGCAGACTTACGGCAGCGTAACTGCCATAAAGCCTACAAGAAGAGGGGGGTGCCAGGGGGAGTTCACTCCCCTCTCTTGTGCGGACTGCCAGACCCCCGCATATATGTAAAGTGTGTGGGGTCTGGATCAGGCCCTATGAATCAGCTGATACTTAGTGTTATATATTGTTTGGTATGTATCGCTGGACCTGTTTTTCGTTCCTTGTATTTAAGCAGTGGTTATATTTTTCCTTGGCTGCACATTTTCTATTTATATATACACTATCACACATTTCATATATAGAAGCAGGCCTGGTGGCTGCTGCACAATTTAAAATAGAGTGTCTTACCACAGACATCCTGTTGAATCTCCTATTTATGTATGGGCTGACATATAGGGATAAATCTACTAAATTGCAGAAAAGGAAAAGTAGAGATTTTGCCCATAGCACCCAATGAGATTATAGCTCTCACTTTCCTATTTCATACTAGAGAATGTCAGCTAGAACCTGATTTGTTTCTATGGGCAAAAAGGGTATTATATTGTTTGGTATGGAGAGCTGTATTTGTTCATTGTAATATACACAAGCTTAACTGGTAATGCAATACTTGTATTTCATTGTGAAATGTCAAATTCTTTTACTTTTATCACATGGTATAAAGTCCAAACAAAGAATCACAATTGTCAATAAACTATTGTTAAAGTATAAAAAGCATTAACAAAACATATCATAACAACATATTAACATAAATCAGACCTAGAAACTAAATATAAAGGCTCCCTAGAATAAACAACTGCATAAATAAATAAATAAATAAATAAATATAAATACCCCCACCCAAAAAGTATAACAAACTTTAGTTAAAAATTTTATTAAAATAAAATTAAAATATAACTCACCAGATCTGAACTCACTACATCAAACATTTAGTTGGGTCCATTAATTATTGTTTGTTTGTCTATTTTTGCAGTATTAAGGTATAAACAGTGAATGATAAAATAAAATTTCCGAGACAAGAGGCCATCATTTTACTCCAAACCCAAACATACATTGTATGAGTAAGAACATTTCTCCATCATCACAGTGGAAACATATTTTCCACCAACTGGAAAATACCCTTAAGTTTCAAAAGCATGTGACCAGCAATGAGAAGCATCACAGTACTAAGGAACACAAAGAAATGTGTTCTGGAATTCAGATAAATAACTGTTATTCAGTGCTCAAAATAGAATTTTTCTCCTGTAGTATTAATGTTTACACTTTTTCATTTTTATTGTAGGAAATTAAAGTTTTACATTTTAAGAATCCTCACCTGAACAAGACCGCTCGTTGGGGTGTTCTGTTGTAAGCTTTCACTTCCAAGTCCTAAATCAGAATCGATGAGATTTTCCACAGGGACATTTTGATTTGATTTCATGTAAGTAAAGTCACTTTCACTGGAATCCAATGCCACACAGAGATTGTATGAGTAAGGAAATGGTAAAGTTCCATCACTGTACATGGAGAGCATCCTGGGATCAACTGGAGGATACAAATTTGTATTTAAAGAAGTAAAAGTTGAAGATGCTTCTGAATGTTTGCATTTTGATATAATGACTATTATAACAGTTACAATAAATAACAAGGAAATAAGGGCAAGTGCGATCACCAAGTATAACTGTAGACTGGATTGATGATCTTCATTAATGATTTGGTTACTCAGTTTAGGAACTAATTGTTGATAATTATCTGCAAGAACAAGATTTAGGGTGACCGTGCTTGAGAGAGAGGGGTCTCCATTGTCCTTCACCATCACCACAACTTTGTGTTTCAATATGTCTTTCTCTTGAAAGATACGAGATGTCCTGATTTCACCTGTGTGCTGACTAATGATAAAGTGAGATGGTTCTGACACATGTATGAAGTGATAAGAGAGCCAGGCATTATGTCCAGAGTCTGCATCCACTGCAACCACCTTAGTTATTAAAGAACCTTGTTCAGAGGAAAAAGGAACCATCTCATACACAGATGGTCCACCACTTTCTGGTGATGGATAGAGTATTTTTGGAGCATTATCATTCTGATCCACTATATGGATAATTAATGTTGCATTGCTGCTCAGAGATGGGGATCCATTGTCTCTAGCAGTTACTTGTATGAGAAACTCCTTGTGCTGCTCATAATCAAATGACCTCTGAGCATAGAGAACCCCAGTCTCTATATTGATGGAGAGATAGGAGGACACTGGGAGATCTTCTGTATTAGTGGTGTAAATGGAATAAATAATTTTAGCATTCTCTCCAGTATCAGGATCTGAAGCTTTTATACTGTAGATAGAGGCTCCGGGTAAATTGTTCTCTGGTACATAAGCAACATAAGTAGATTTCATAAATACAGGTGAGTTGTCATTGACATCTGAAATCTCCAGAATGACGGTCTTTCTGCTAAATAGTGGTGGAGATCCTCTGTCAGTAGCTATAATTGTTAAGTTATAACAGGACACTTTCTCTCTATCCAGAGAACCTGATGTTACAATTCTGTAATAGCCATCTGATAATGATATTAAACTAAAGGGTATTGTTTCCATAATTTGGCATTCAACCTCCCCATTTTCCCAAGAATCTTGATCATGGGCTTTAATCAGAGCTATCACTGTTCCTGGTGCAGAATCCTCAGATATAGGACTAGATAATGAGGTAATTGTAATTTCAGGAATATTGTCATTTTCATCTATCACTTCTATTAATACTTTAGTATGCGCAATAAGTCCACCTCCATCCATCGCTTGAATTGACAATTCATAATTTTTTCTTACTTCAAAATTCAACTTTTTCATGATTTTAATTTCACCAGTAACTGGATCAATGCTAAATATATTCACATTATGGGCATTTCCAGATGTTTTGCTAAAGGAATATGTGATTTGTGCATTTATACCTTCATCTTCATCAGTTGCATTCACACTGATTACTGGAGAACCTACAGGGATATTTTCATATATGCTAATTTTATATACCAGTTCACTAAATTTTGGAAAATTATCATTGGAATCTTTAATAATGATCTTTATAATAGCAGTTCCAGATCTTAGTGGATTTCCTCCATCTAAAGCTGTTAAAATTAATTCATAAATATTTTGAGTCTCACGGTCTAATGTTTTTTGTAAAACAAGATCTGGAAATGTGCTCCCATCTGTGTTACTCCTTTCACTAAGTATAAAATGCTGGTTGTCACTGAGTCTGTATGTCTGAATTGAATTCATACCAATATCTGCATCTTCTGCATTTTGTAATACAAAACTTGTTCCTGTAATGGTAGATTCCGGAATCTGCAATGTGATGGGAGCATGAAAAAACACTGGAGAATTATCATTTATGTCATCAATTGCAATTCTGACACTGAAAACATTCAGTGGATTCTCTACCACTGCATTAAATGTTAAGGAGCAATTAGTTGTTGTCCCACAAAGTGTCTCTCTGTCTATCCTGTCCTTAATATACAGATTTCCATTATTTAGGTTTACATAAAAATATTTCTCTGAAACATGTGATTCAATTCTCAGTTTTCTAGATGAGAGCTGCTTAATATCTAATCCAAGATCTTCTGCAATATTTGTTATAACAGAGTCTTTTCTCATTTCTTCTACAATGGAATAATGAATCTGACCAGAGACTGAATGACACAGCCAACATAATAAGAAGGAAAATATTACTTGCCATCTTATTCCTTTGTTTGTCTGTGTATGAGGGTTCATTTCAGCAAGCATCTCAGTATGCAATATTTTCCACAAATAGATCTTTTCAGTCAGTAGTTGTAATCCAGTGGAGAAAAACAACAGTGATAAATCCACTTAAAAAAAATAAAAGACAAAATATCCTGTATTCTGTGTAGAAAGAATCCAAAAGATGGCTGTGTGTCTTCTTGCAAATCTGCAGTGTGTATGAGTGATGAAAATACCAGTGGATCTCCAGTTCTGTATTCTTCTCCTTATTGGTTAAACAGCGGCGCTCTGAGGAGAAAGTGCGGTACTGCAATATCCTGAAAATATATTTCAAAGTAGGCAATGCTACAATAATACAAAAGTATTATGTATGCATTGTAAACTTTTTAAACATTTTAAATTATATCTCCATTTTATATACCCAAAAGAAAAAATTATAAATGTGAGGGAGTATTACAAGGGCTGTGTTTATGAGTTGAGCAAACTTAAAGACAGGTCCTTTAATAAAACAAAAATGCTCACAATGGACCTGATTCACACTTAAGACGCGATAGGTTCCTAAATATACGCAACTAATAGCAATGAAACACTAACTGCATGCCCCCGGTTTTCAGGTTCGTATGTGACTTACAAGGCTCCCTTAACTGTAGTTTCGCATTTCAATGCGCAGGGCGTCTCTTTAGGAATGCAAGTGCATAACCGCGCCTTCGTTGCATGATTTAAATGCCTCCCTCCACCCATTTCTGCGTATCTTCCTATTTACTTATTCATAGAACGCCCATTTCTGCGTATGTTACTGCGAACCTACAGACTTTAGGTGCGCAGTGCATAAGTATGTAATTTTCGCACTTAAGTCCAACATTAGTAGCGAAAAGTTACTACGCATGTGCAGTCGATCCATTCTTAAAAAAAAACACCTAAAATCCGAAGCACGGAAATTGCGAACATAAGTCCAACGCAAATAGCGTATAAAAAAGTTACTACGTATGCGCATTTCATCCGTTCTTAAATATATGCACCTATAATCGGAAGCATTCTTAAGTGTGAATCAGGTCCCATGTTATTATTTGTCTGTAACAATGTTGATTATGTACAACTGGCTGTAATTTTATATTACCTGGATGATGCCTAAGGTACAGCAAATTAAAGTAGCCATAGTCCTGACTTTTACAAGGTCTGATTTTTAAAAAATTATTATTTCATGCTAGTGGCAGTAAATGTTTCAAAGCTGTCTCTATCTACTTCTCCAGCAACTGGAACCCTCAGAATTATCTTAACTAAGCTACGGATAATCATAAATCACTTTTACTTTGAGCAGGATACGGAAGTGGAAGTATAAATCTCCATTTTTTATTTATTTAAGTTTTTTATGCCTCAGCTAGGTAACAACAATAACAATACTGAAATAATCTGTAGAAGAAGCAAAATGTTAACACCTAAAATTAAAGCTGTATGGTACTGAAAAAACAAGTCACTTACTAACATAGAAATATTAAATGGCAAACTTCTGATGGAAAATTACAGTATATTCTATCTGGAGTATCTATAGCTAATACAAAACCTCATATAAAATATTCTGTATAACTCACCTGATTATTCATTGTAAACGTTTCCTTTGTGTTTTCATTTCCAAGTCCTGAATCATCAGCATCAATGAGATTTTCCACAGGAACATTGTCATTTGGTCTCCCAAAAGTAAAGTCACTTTCACTAGAATCCAATGCAACACAAACATTATAAGAGTAGGGGAAAGGTAAACTTCCATCACTGTACATGGAGAGAATCCTAGGATCAACTGGAGGGTACAAATTTGTACTTAGAGATGTAAATGTTGGTGAAGGTTTAGATTCTTTGCATTTTGATATAATGACCAACATAACAGTAACAATAAATAACAAGGAAATTAGCGCTAAAGCAACCACCAGATATAACTGTAGATTGGATGGAGGATCTTCATCCTTCAGTGGATCGTGGAATTTAGGAGCCACCTCTTGAATGTTATCAGCAACAACAAGACTTAGGGTGACTGTAGCTGAGAGAGATGGGTGTCCATTATCCTTCACCATCACCACAAGTTTGCATTTTAATATATCCTTCTCTTGAAAGACACGAGATGTCCTTATTTCACCTGAGTGCTGACTAATGACAAAATTACATGGCTCTGATGGTTGTATAAAGTAATATGATAGCCATGCATTATGTCCAGAGTCTCCATCCACTGCAATCACTTTAGATATTAAAGATCCTTGTTCAGAGGAAAAAGGGACCATCTCATATACAGCTGGTCCACCGCTTTCTGGTGATGGGTACAGGATTTTTGGAGCATTATCATTCTGATCCACTATACGGATAATTAATGTTGCATTGCTGCTCAGAGATGGGGATCCATTGTCTCTAGCAATTACTTGTATGAGAAACTCCTTGTGCTGCTCATAATCAAATGATCTCTGAGCATAGAGAACCCCAGTCTCTATATTGATGGAGAGATAGGAGGACACTGGGACATCTTCAGTATTAGTGGTTGAAATGGAATAAATAATTTTAGCATTTTCTCCAGTATCAGGATCTGAAGCTTGTATACTATATATAGAGGCTCCAGGTAGATTGTTCTCTGGTATATAAGCAACATAAGTAGATTTCATAAATGTTGGGGGATTGTCATTAACATCTGATATCTCCAGTCTGATGGTCCTTCTGATGGAAAGTGGTGGAGATCCTCTGTCAGTAGCTAAAATTGTGATGTTATAAATGGATCTTTTCTCTCTGTCCAGATCAGTTCTTGAAACTATCCTGAAGAAGCCATCAGATGATAGCAAATCAAAAGGGATTTCTTCTATTATTTCAACGTCAACTTCTCCATTTTCCTCTGAATCTTGATCATAAACATTGATCAAAGCAATCATCGTGCCTGGCTCACAGTCCTCGGGAATAAAACTGGTAAGTGAGTTAATAGATATCTCTGGAACATTGTCATTTACATCTATTACTTCTACCAATACCTTAGAATGGGCAGCCAGGCCACCTCCATCCTTTGCTTGTACTAACAGTTCATAGTTTTGTGTTGTCTCAAAATCCAAAAGTCTGTTTGTTTTAATTTCACCGGTTGCAGGGTGAATTCTAAATATTCCTGTATGATGAAGATCTCCTGAGGTTTTAGTGAAAGAATATGTGATCTCAGCATTCACACCTTCATCCCTGTCAGTAGCATTTAATACAATTGCTGTAGAGTTTATAGGAATGTTTTCTTTTAAGGTGACTTTATACATGTCTTGAGTAAATATTGGAGCATTATCATTAGCATCAGTGACAATTATCTTTACAAAAGTAGTTCCAGATTTTACTGGGCTCCCTCCATCTAAGGCTGTTAAAATTAATTCATGAATATTTTTAGATTCTCTGTCTAATAATTTCTCCAATACAAGTTCTGGAAATTTACTCCCATCTAGTCTGGATTTTTCATTAAGTGTAAAATACTGATTATTACTTAGTCTGTATGTTTGTACTGAATTGATACCAAAATCTGGATCCTCTGCACTTTGTAATACAAATCTTGCTCCTGGTAATGTGTGTTCAATAATTTCCAAAATAACTTTATTTTGAAAAAAATGTGGATCATTATCATTTATATCCTGAATTTCTATATTGACCTTAAAAACCTTAAAGGGATTTTCGACCACTGCATCAAATATTAGAAAACAGGGATCTGCTGTCCCACACAGTGTCTCTCTGTCTATCCTGTCCTTAACATGTAGATTTCCAGTGTCTAGATTTATATAAAAATATCTCTCTGAATCACGAGACACAATTCTCAGTTTTCTAGATGAGAGCTGTTTAATATCTAATCCAAGATCTTCTGCAATATTTGCTATAACAGAGTCTTTTCTCATTTCTTCTACAATAGAATAATGAATCTGAGCAGAGACTGAATGACACAGCCAAGATAATAATAAGAAAAATATTACTTGCCATCTCCTTCCTTTGTTTGTCTCTGTATGAGGGTTCATTTCAGCAAGAATCTCAGTATGCAACATTTTCCACAAAATTTTTTTTTCTGTAGTTGTAATCCAGTGGAGAAGAACAATAGTGATAAATCCACTTAAAGAAATAAAACACAAAATATCCTGTATTGGGTGTAGAAAGAATCCAAAAATGGCTGTGTGTCTTCTTGCAGATCTGCAGTGTGTGTGAGTGATGAAAATACCAGTGGATCTCCAGTTTTGTATTCTTCTCCTTATTGGTTAAACAGCGGCGCTCTGAGGTGAAAATGTGGAACTGCAATGCTGCGAAATAGCTTTTTAAAGTTTTCTGTTGATTATTATCCAAATGTTTAGTGATTTAGTTTAAATTACTGCTATTTTTCTGATCTTTATATAGTTTATTACTGAACAAATATGGTTTTGTTTAGCATTACTAATCTTAGTAGTTCCATTAATTATTTTTATATACCTTTGTAAGACAATAATAAAAAAAACTGTTTTTTTTTCAAATTACATAGTAAGTTACATAAAATGCATTAGAATAATAATCAGTTACCTAAAAAAAAATTGTTTAGTAACAGTGAAGAAGGAGACAAGTACAAATAGACCAGGACTTTCTCTAGGGGACAGGCAGCTGTCACTTTACGACAGAACTTTCTCGTCGTTTCTAGAAATATATCATTAAAGTAGTACAGAGATTTTTACCATAATTTTTCCTGTGCTTCTACATTTGAAGCCTCTAAGTAATCTATATACAATGTTAATGGTCAAGTGTAGTTTCTCCCCAGTTTAGGTATCTTTTCAGATAGAGGACCTGATTCACACTTAAGAATCTTCTTAAAATAAGAACTTAAAGTCACTCCTGGGCTAAACCATGTTGATGCAGGTCATATTTCATTTGTTGCAAACAGTACTAATGTTGAAAGGTGATATTTCCCAGCCAAAGTCTAAATAACAGTGTAATAGTAAAGCTGGTCAGTATCTGTTTTCAGTAAGGAATTCAAAGATGTATTCCTTCATGCAAAGAATACAATTAACTTGACTCCCCCCAAAAACAACATGGTTTTGCCCAGGAGTGACTTTAAGTTCTTATTTTAAGAAGATTCTTAAGTGTGAATCGGGTGCAGAGTTATTAAAGAGTTGCTAATTAGATTCTCTGTGTATGTTACAAATACATAATTTTTATACTCTTTTAAATAATAGTAAAAGTTACAGTTTACTTGTATTAGATCCACGTAAAATTGTACAGCATTTAACACTACAATAAACACCACAATATCCAGAATCTGGTACTGCAGGAGACCCAGCTTAGAGTTTGCTGTTGTCACAAAACAAAAAATAATAAAACAAAATATAATAAAATAGTAAAACACTATCATCATTTAAAGTCAATTTTCTGTATCATTTAAATTTATTTCCCTTTTAGTAATAGAATTTATATTTAAAAATCCAGCTGCAACACAGTATTACAACTGTTATAATTGAAAAAACACTATACATATGTAACTATGGGTTATCCGTAAATGTTGAAGGTTAAAAAATATCTATTGAATATAATTGATGCAAATGTTTTAATGAGATTAAACAAATGTAATTTAGTTTATTATACAACAGAGGTAAAATCATAATCTAGAAGTAGACATTTTTTTAAAAGTCACCAGTGAGTTACCAATTAACATTTAAATTAATGAGTCAAGGCCATTAATATAATTTCTCAAATTGAACAGATTATAATTAACAAAATACTGACAATATTTGCAATGATAGTGATGTAGGTTTGTGTTGGTTTGAAATTGAAACTGTATTAGTAGTAGTGGATGAAAAACTTACATTATAGAGACTCTAATATTTGCAATATCAGTAAACAATAAACATTTTTTTTTAAATAACTAATATTGCCTTAACAGTATAATCTGAAGGTCTTATATGTGAGATACTGTATCATGGAGCTCAACCAAATCGTATATAAAATGAATATAAGGAGACACTAAAGTAGAATGTGACCAACTTCTATCAACAAGTAAATGAATCCCTAACACATTGTGTAACAAAGTACAATAGCACTTAGAGAACTTTTCCACTCTTTCTCCAATAGGAATAACCTTGTATTAGTAATGATAGGTCCAGTGCCGTCGTCATTAGTTGTGGGGCCCGGTACATATTGGCGGTCCTGTGTTAACAGCTGGCCGGTGCGCAAGGAACTTCTTCCCTGTATATTGGCAGGTCCCATCAGCTCTGGGCCTGGGATAGGTGTGGGTCCCCGCAAAGAAAATCTGAATTCTGAAAATTCAGATTTCTCCCAGCCAGTTGCGAACTGGCTGGGAGCTCAATTGCATATGCCTCGAGGAGGCATTGCAATTGATCCACGGAGCACTGAGCTTTCGGTGCTACGAAAAGTTATTAAAAAATAGTCCCCCAGTCCATTTCCTAATTCTTACTCTAACCCTCCCCTCTCACTACCCTAACCCTCCCTTCCTAGCAGCTTGACCCTAACCCTGCCTCAATTGCAGCTTAACCCTATCCCACAGCCTGACCCTAACCCTCCCTCCCCTGCAGCCTGACCCTAACCCTCCCTCCCCTGCAGCCTGACCCTAACCCTTCCTCCCCTACAGCCTGACTCTAACCCTCCCTCCCCTGCAGCCTTTCCCTAATACTCACTCATTCATAAAAAAAAGTAGAAAAAGGTAAATATTCGAAAAAGGGACATCCGAAAAGGAACTTTTGGATGTCCCTTTTTCGGTAGTCACATTTTCTTAGCGGAGATTGCAACCGCCTGGGATAGTAGTCTCGGCTGTCCCCCACTGATGGTGGCCCTGGATAGGTCTTATCTGTCCACAACAACCCCGCTGAACAGTTGTTGGCTCCTTCTGCTGCACTGTCAGAACCTTCAGGCTTCTTCCTTTATTTTACAAATGCATCTTGAAAATCCTGACAAAGCTGAAGAAGGAGTTCTGTCAAGGATTGTAGGAGAGGTATGCTTTATAAATATTAAAGTTCCAGCCTGTAAAATTGTCATAATGACTAATAATCCTACAAGGTATAAATCTGACACTATGTAAATAGACTTTAAGTTCTATACATAGAGAATATACAAAGAACATACACAGTCCACTATTGATAGAATATATGTTACAATTCATAGACAGAGACTATCATATATTGTGCTACAAAGTTGTACACGATTCACATGATGTGCTACTTTGTCCTATACATAAAATAAATAAAGAGACATTCATATGGATTGCTACAAAGTTCTATATGTAAAATATATAAGGAAACACTCATATGACTTCCTACCATGTCCTGTATGTAAAGTATATAAGATGACATTCATAAGGTGTACCACCACGTCCTATATCTAAAGTGCCTAGGGTTCAACTTACATTGATTTGTAATAAGAAGATGGGGCTTTTCGCAGTCCTGCCACATAACCTCATGTCTATTCAGAGTCTGGACAAGTAATTTACAAGCAGGAACTTACTGCCAATAAATCCCAGATTTGTAAAACATTCATATGATGTCACCATAGTCTGATACAATTTCTGCTTATAAAATATAATAAAATGTTTTATTTTTTCTATATATGAAAAATGGAAATCATTGGTGATTAGTGGCAAATGCATGTTCAGCCTGAACATATTACACTGGCGGCAGCCATCATCTTCTATCTGTAAAATGTAGTGTATAAAATATAGTAGGAAAACCCAGGACAACACATAAAGACTAGTAAGTACATAGGAAAAGATAGCAATTACATCAGAAAAAATGCTTTAATGTTTTATGTAATACTGTCAATTAGGTTCTGTAATGTTATGTCTTACTATTATAGTTTATTAAACTTTGTTTAGAGATATGTAGAACTTATATTGATCCTAAGATATAATAAAAAAGTAATAATAATAATGCATGCATGGAATGGAGGAGTGTATGGGCCTGATCCACAGCTACGGCCGCCGTCGCTAGTACGGTGGCCGTAGCTGTAATGCGCATGCGCCGGGCAGATGTTGCCCGGCGTTACTATGGAAACGCCCGATCTACGATCGGGCGTCCATAGTATTAAATAGGGACAAGCTCTGTGTGTTTGTGTTTATTAAATGTGTGTGTACAGTGGAATATTTTAAATGTAAGGAAAGCCCGCAAAAGCGTGAAACTCGCATAACAGTGCACGCGCTCGCGTGCGTGCGCTTGCGTTCACATTTTCTTGCACTTTTGCGGTCTTTGGGCCTGATCCAGATCAACGATGTAGCGCTGAGCGTGCTAACGCTCAGTGTTACATCGCTGACTCCCCCCTGGCACTCCCCCTGTGCGGGCGTATGGCCCCTTCCTTACGCCGGGCGAAGCTAGGGTAGCCTTCACCCGGCGTAAGGAAGGGGCCATACGCCCGCACAGGGGGAGTGCCAGGGGGGAGTCAGCGATGTAACGCTGAGCGTTAGCACGCTCAGCGCTACATTGTAGATCTAGATCAGGCCCTATGTTAGGGCTTTTCGTAGTACACATGATGAGTGTGCTTGCCCCGCCAACGGAGAATGAATTCTGCACAGAATGTAGTACCAACAGCCAGCTAACTTATGCACTTAGTGTACATAAGTTGGCTATCTTTATTTAGTCTGGATCAAGCCATTCATCACTGATTAAGCCAGTAAGATCATATAATGTTAAAATATAAAAAAATATATATAAATTTACAAATATCGGAATAATATTAAGACTAAAAAGTTGAATTCTTTACACACTAAATAAAACAATTGGCTAATGCAATTTATTCTGGAATAACTATACTACAAATTGTACATTTTAAGAACATTTACCTGAATAAGACTGCTTCCTGGAGTATTCTGTTGTAAGCTTTCATTTCCAAGTCCTAAATTGTCAGCATCAATAAGATTTTCCACAGGGACATTTTGGTTTGACTTCATGTAAGTAAAGTCACTTTCACTGGAATCCAACGCTACACACACGTTGTATGAGTAGGGAAATGGTAAAGTTCCATCACTGTACATGGAGAGCATCCTGGGATCAACTGGAGGGTACAAGTTTGTACTTAATGATGTAAATGTCGATGAAGATTTTGACTCCTTGCATTTTGATATAATGACTAACATAACAGTTACAATAAATAACAAGGAAATTAGCGCTAAAGCAACCACCAGATATAACTGTAGATTGGATGAAGGATATTCATCCTTCAGTGGATTGTTAAATTTAGGAGCCACCTCTTGAATGTTATCAGCAACAACAAGACTTAGGGTGGCTGTAGCTGAGAGAGAGGGGTGTCCATTATCCTTCACCATCACCACAAGTTTGCATTTTAATATATCCTTCTCTTGAAAGACACGAGATGTCCTTATTTCACCTGAGTGCTGACTAATGACAAAATTACATAGCTCTGATGGTTGTACAAAGTAATAAGATAGCCAGGCATTATGTCCAGAATCTCCATCCACTGCAATCACCTTAGATATTAAAGAGCCTTCCTCAGAGACAAATGGGACCATCTCAAATACATTGTGTCCCCCGTTTTCTGGTGATGGGTACAGGATTTTTGGAGTATTATCATTCTGATCTATTATACGGATAATTAATGTTGCATTGCTGCTCAGAGATGGGGATCCATTGTCTCTAGCAATTACTTGTATGAGAAACTCCTTGTGCTGCTCATAATCAAATGATCTCTGAGCATAGAGAACCCCAGTCTCTATATTGATGGAGAGATAGGAGGACACTGGGAGATCTTCTGTGTTAGTGGTATAAATGGAATAAATAATTTTAGCATTGTCTCCAGTATCAGGATCTGAAGCTTGTATACTGTATATCGAGGCTCCTGGTAAATTGTTCTCTGGTACATAAGCCACATAAGTAGATTTAATAAATGTTGGGGGATTGTCATTAACATCTGATATCTCCAATTTGATGGTCCTTCTGCTGGAAAGTGGTGGAGATCCTCTATCAGTTGCTGAAATCGTGATATTATAACTTGAGACTTTTTCTCTATCCAATGCAGATCTTAAAACTATCCTGAAGTAACTGTTGGATGATAGTAAATCAAATGGGATTTCTTCTATTGTTTCGACATTTACTTCTCCATTTTCCTCTGAATCTTGATCATAAACTTCAATCAGAGCTATCATTGTACCTGGTTCACAATCCTCTTGAATGGGACTATTAAATGAGTTGATAGATATCTCTGGAACATTGTCATTTACATCTATCACTTCTACCAATACCTTAGAATGTGCAGCCAGGCCCCCTCCATCCTTTGCTTGGACAGACAATTCATAAGTTTTGGTTATTTCAAAATCCAAAAGTCTATTTGTTTTAATTTCACCGGTTGTAGGATGAATACGAAACATTCCTGTATAATGAAGATCTCCTGAGGTTTTAGTGAAAGAATATGTGATCTCAGCATTCACACCTTCATCTCTGTCAGTAGCATTCAATACAATTGCTGTAGAATTTATAGGAGTATTTTCTTTTAGGGTGACTTTATACATGTCTTCAGTAAATACAGGAGCATTATCATTAGCATCAGTGACAATTACCTTAACAGACATAGTTCCAGATTTCACTGGGCTCCCTCCATCTAAGGCTGTTAAAATTAATTCATGAACATTTTGTGTCTCTCGATCTAAAGTTTTTTCTAACACAAGTTCTGGAAATTTACTCCCATCTGCCCTGGTCTTTTCATTAAGTGTGAAATGCTGATTGTCACTGAGTCTGTATGTCTGTACTAAATTTATACCAATATCAGGATCCTCTGCATTTTCTAAAACAAATTTTGCTCCTGGTGATGTAAGTTCAATAACTTCCAATATAATTTTTTTATGAAAGAAATGTGGAGTATTATCATTTATATCATCAATTTCAACTTTAACATTGAATATATTAAAGGGGTTTTCAACCACAGCATCAAATGTTAAAGAGCATTTAGCTGCTGTCCCACACAGTGTCTCTCTATCTATCCTATCCCTAACATGTAGATTTCCAGTGTCTAGATTTATATAAAAATATTTTTCTGAATCACGAGACACAAGTCTCAGTTTTCTAGATGAGAGTTGCTTAATGTCTAATCCAAGATCTTCTGCAATATTTGCTATAACAGAGTCTTTTCTCATTTCTTCTACAATGGTATAATGAATCTGACCAGAGACTGAATGACACAGCCAAGATAATAAGAAGGAAAATATTACTTGCCATCTCATTCCTTTGTGTGTCTGTGTATAAGGTTTCATCTCAGCCATCCTAATGTTCTGAATTCTTCAATCACAATAAGCAATCCTTGGATGGTCAGTTGTTGAAATCCATAGTGTTAAAAAACATGTTGTTTGTAAAAGTAAATACCTGAAAATGTAATAAATTGTATTCTTTCTGTAAAGAATCCAGAAAATGGCTGTGTGTCTTCTTGCAGATCTGCAGTGTGTGATAGTTATGAAAATACCAGTGGATCTCTAGTTCTGTATTCTTCTCCTTATTGGTTAAACAGCGGCGCTCTGAGGTGAAAATATGGAACTGCAGTGCTATGAAATAGAATTTCAAAGATTTCTGTCATATAATTATACAAATGTTCAGGGAATTGTTTCCTTTCTGGTAATTTTACTTGTCTTCATATAGTTTATATATAAAACGTAGTTTTAAATAATTGATCTCAGAATTTTCATATAATTAATAAGTGTTATACAGCTATAGAAAGTATATATTCAGGGAACTCAGTATATGAATAGTAAAAATTATGTTTCAGTCTTTATATAACAAAATCAGCAACATTTTCAAAATCATTGCAAAAATAAAAAGAAAGGAAACAAAATTATATTTAAAAACAATAAATTCATAGTTGCTTTGTTGTGTGACTAGACTTATTAAAACCCTAACTGCAAATGCACCTGCAAAAATAAAATACAAATATTTGAATTATTTTTAGATTATGTTATATAATAATTTTATTAATAATAATAATAATATAATAATAATAATAATAATAATAATTTTATATTTAAACTATTATATTATATTGTGCCTCTTATATTTTTAATATTTAGATGATTAAATTTGGATACTGATTATTGATAGTATGAGTAACTGAATATGATAAAAATGTAGCCAAATAATATAAAAATATATTTTAAAGTTTAATAAGTATAGCATGTGCCACTGTATAGTAGATGGGAATTGTACCTCTTTAAATAAATGTCATTGGCCTGTACAGCTATATATTGTTACACTTAAAAGGGAGTACTATCTTTGTAATGGATCTGAATCATAGTAGTTAGCCGTGTTGGCAATAACCAGAGGCCGTTAGAATACAACAATATTGTAGGATAATAGCATGCAGATACAGTATATTGCAACAAACAAGCCAACACAGCATACCATTAATAAGATCATAAAAAATGAGTGATCTTTATAATAGAAAAGCTACACAAAATATATTAGAATAATGCGTAATGTAATTACAGTGAAGAAGTGCAGCAATCCAAAATCTCTCTCTCTCTCTCTCTCTCT
>WWET01000520.1:255009-275211 GCA_011038615.1 Limnodynastes dumerilii
CCCCAGCGTTAATACGCGGCAGTTATGGCAGGTAGGCGGGGGAGGGTAATGAGGCTGGGAGGGCGGCGTTAACGTACTAACGCTGTCATCCCAGCGTATAACCAGTCGCTTACGCCAGCTGAAGTTAGGGTAGCCTTCAGTCGGCATAAGCGACTGTTTATACGTTGGGGCAAGGGGGAGTGTCAGGGGAGGGAAACAATGGTAAATGGTAAACCGCTCAGTGTACCATCGTAGGTCTGGACACGGCCCAATGCATATAAGGAAATAAAGACACAGTGTTACATACCAAGCAAGTTACTAAGTCCTACTGTATAGATAAAATATAGGAGGAGACATGGATACAGTGTGCTATATAAAATATATAGAGACATAGGACCGAATTCAGACACCTGCAAAGGTATTTTACATGTTAATGAGTGCATTTCCAGAATGGATCTGGATCCTCCACACCCAGACTTCTCTATTGGAAGCCTTTATGATGGCAGGATGAGGTGGGATGTGATTGTTGAGTGTGCAAGATGTGTGGTGGGATATATTCTAATTGTACATAAGGGCATGTTAAAGCTCTTAATACTATCCAGACACCTCAGCCAACCCCATTTCAAGTGAGGATGGCACAGATCATAACTCGTCCACAACAGACTCAGGATACATCATCAGATCTCCACTGCCAATGTGCTCAGAGCTCCAAAAGCACAGCGAAATTCAGAAGCCTGGATCAGGTCTATAGATCCCTAATTCCTATATACAGTCTAAAATATATAAGGAAATCTAACACAGTGTAATACCTATCTTATACATATTACTGAGCATCATTGAAGACATTCATATTGTGTGCTACCAAGTAGTATATGTGAAGGTTATAAGTATAAACAGATATACAGGAGACATTCATATGCTAACTGCATATGTACAGACATATGCTATAACTGCCAAGACCTTTACATAATGAAACATTTATGGATATTGCTACAAAATCCTACATACTGTATATATAATATAGAAAACAAACTCCCACAATGTGATATGCATAAAAAAAGAAGCGCTAGTCCGTCTGTCCACAATAACTACTCTGTTTTATAGTATATTGTACAAGAAAACAATGTCCCATAGACTGAAAGCTTGCGGACAGGGCCCTTTTACCCACCTAGTCGGTCTGTTACTACCCATTCATGACTTAATGATTTAAAAAATTATAAAGTGCTATGTAATTTGATAGCTCTATATATAAATCTGTAATAGATAAAAGAATAAACAAATAATAAATATATGTATCATAATGGAAAATGAAGAAAAATATTAGGAAGAGCTTTAAATCTTAAATAAAAAAGCATATATACTTATCTTATAAGTCAAAATTTTTTGGGAGATCTTTAAATACACAGTAAACTATAATCAGACCTATGGTAATATGCAATTATATAGATAAGAAGTTGTATAATAGCCCTTTACCAAGCACAGATTGTTTAACATTTAAAGAAAACGCATTTTATTCAAATGACAATAGGAATATGACATTATGTTAAGATTCTGACATTTTAGGCTTGTGCAAATAAATTTTATTATCTAATGATCGTAAACTTCAAATAACATTTATTATGTTCATTAATCATACTTTTATGCATCTATTAATACCCTCACTTTAAAGAAATCCATTCTTATGCATATTGGGGCAGATCCTGCTGTACGTTTTTCTGCGAATTTACGTGTGGTATACACGTAAATTCGCAGTTTAGAGCGTACTGCGCATGCGCACCGCAGAAAATACGCTAATTCGCGTAGCGTATTTTCTAACGTAAGGAGAATTCACGTATTGCGAACGTATGTAATTACGTGTGGGCGTGCCAAAAGTACGTTTGCGAAGATTACGTGCGAATTACGTGAAGTAGGCGGAGGGGGGTATTTAAAGTGTACAGTATGGGCGTGCTAAGCTGCGTACGTTCGCGTAGTCTGTACGCCCGTTAGCGGACGTATTGTGTTACGTCTGCAAAAGTTAAGGTAGGGTTTGGGTAGCGTATTTTCACAAAATACGTCCGTGCAGGGGGTGTGTTAAGGGTAGCGGTGCGAATTTACGTACGCGAAAATTCGCTACGCGAACAAACGTAAAGCAAACGTTGTTCAGGATCTACCCCATTGTGACACTGGACCTGATCCAGCATTATGCTAAACAGCCAATTTACACATTCTGAATGCATAAGTACTGTGCAATTGCAGATTCACTAAATGCCATCTTTAAAGACTGCACCTAGTGCTTTAAACAAAAGGAGGCTTGCCAGTGCCACCTCACGAAAAAAAAAGGGTGGGTGGGGGCAGGTAGTAAAATTAGCCGGTAAGGGAGGGTTAAGGGAAACACTGTGCATATTTTCCTTCTTAAGAAAGAAAATATGCACTGAAAGATAAGGTAACCCATGGAACAGCCATTAGGCTACTAATAATGGGGGCGGGTTGTGGGGCTGGACAGAAGAGTTAGGTGCAGATGCAGCCACACCTAACTCCCTCATACATCTGAATCTGGTCATGTGCCACCAATTGTAACTTTGAAGAATCCTTACCTGAATAAGACTGCTTGCTGGATTATTTTGATGTAAGGTTTCTGTTCCAAGTTCTGAATCATCAGCATCAATAAGATTTTCAACGGGGACATTTTGGTTTGGCTTCATGTAAGTAAAGTCACTTTCACTTGGATCCAAAGCTACACACACGTTATACGAGTAGGGAAATGGTAAACTTCCATCACTGTACATGGAGAGCATCCTAGGATCAACTGGAGGGTATAAACTTGTACTTAGTGATGTTAAAGTTGGTAAAGATTTTGACTCCTTGCATTTTGATATAATCACCAACATAACAGTTACAATAAATAACAAGGAAATTAGCGCTAAGGCAATCACCAAGTACAACTGCAGATTGGATGAAGGATATTCATCCTTAAGTGGATTGTTGAATTTAGGAGCCACCTCTTGAATGTTATCTGCTACAATGAGACTTAGGGTGACTGTGGCTGAGAGAGAGGGGTGTCCATTGTCCTTCACCATCACCACAAGCTTGCATTTTAATATGTCCTTATCTTGAAAGACACGAGATGTTCTGATTTCCCCTGAGTGCTGACTAATGACAAAATTACATGGCTCTGATGGTTGTACAAAGAAATATGACAGCCAGGCATTATGACCAGAGTCTGCATCCACTGCAACCACTTTAGATATTAAAGATCCTGATTCAGAAGCAAATGGGACCATCTCAAACACAGCTGATCCCCAACTTTCTGGTGATGGGTATAGAATTTTTGGAGTGTTATCATTCTGATCCACTATATGAATAATTAATGTTGCATTGCTGCTGAGAGATGGAGATCCATTGTCTCTAGCAGTAATTTCTATAAGAAACTCCTTGTGTTGCTCATAATCAAATGATCTCTGAGCATAGAGAACCCCAGTCTCTATATTGATGGAGAGATAAGAGGACATAGGGAGTTCTTCTGTATTAGTGCTTAATAATGAATAAATTATTTTAGCATTGTCCCCAGTATCAGGATCCATGGCTTGTACAGTGCATATTGAGGTTCCAGGTAAATTGTTCTCTGGTACATAAACAACATAATTAGATTTATTAAATATTGGTGGATTGTCATTAATATCTGATATCTCCAGTCTGATGACTCTTCTGCTAGATAATGGAGGAGATCCTCTGTCAGTAGCTAAAATTGTGATTCTAAAACTAGATACTTTCTCTCTGTCCAAAGAACTTGTTGTAACTATTCGGTAATAACTGTTAGATGATAATAAAGCAAAAGGAATTTCTTCTAGAATTCCAACATCAACCTCTCCACTTTGTCCTGAATCTTGATCATTAACTTTAATGAGAGCTATCATTGTACCTGGTTCACAATCCTCTGGAATGGGACTATTAAATGAGTTAATAGATATCTCTGGAACATTGTCATTTACATCTATCACTTCCACCAATACCTTAGAATGGGCAGCCAGGCCCCCTCCATCCTTTGCTTGTACAGACAATTCATAAGTCTTGGTCACTTCAAAATCCAAAAGTCTATTTGTTTTAATTTCACCGGTTGCAGAGTGAATACTAAACATTCCTGTATGATGAAGATCTCCTGAGGTTTTTGTGAAAGAATATGTGATTTCAGCATTCACACCTTTATCTCTGTCAGTAGCATTTAATACAATTGCTGTAGAATTTATAGGAATATTTTCTTTTAGGATGACTTTATACATGTCTTGAGTAAATATAGGAGCATTATCATTAGAATCAGTGACAATTACCTTAACAGAAGCAGTTCCAGATTTCACTGGGCTCCCTCCATCTAAGGCTGTTAAAATTAATTCATGAACATTTTGGGTCTCTCTATCTAATAATTTCTCTAACACAAGTTCTGAAAATTTACTCCCATCTGCCCTGGTTTTCTCATTAAGTGTAAAGTATTGATTATCACTGAGTTTGTATGTCTGTACTGCATTTATACCTATATCCAGATCTTCTGCATTTTCTAAAACAAATCTTGTTCCTGGTAATGTATTTTCAATAACTTCCAAAATAATTTGTTTATGAAAAAAATATGGGTAATTATCATTGATATCATCTATTTCAATTACAACATTAAAAATATTAAAGGGATTTTCTACAACTGCATCAAAGGTTAGAGAGCAGATAGCTATTGCCACACACAATGTCTCTCTGTCTATCCTGTCCTTAACAAATAGGTTTCCATCATCTAGATTTACATACAAATATTTGTCAAAAACATTGGACACAATTCTGAGATTTCTTGATGAGAGCTGTTTAATATCTAATCCAAGATCTTCTGCAATATTTGCTATAACAGAGTCTTTTCTCATTTCTTCTACAATGGAATAATGAATCTGACCAGAGACTGAATGACACAGCCAAGATAATAAGAAGGAAAATATTACTTGCCATGTCATCCCTTTGTATTCCTTTATATTTGGTCCCTTCTTTTGCATCTTCCTTAAAATATTTGATAAAATCCTGGGGAAGGAAACCGTTAGTTGTCTAATCCAAATGTTTAGTTGAATATGTTAAAATATCCTTTATCATTCGTAGAAAGAATCCAGAAAATGGATGTGTGTCTTGTTGCAGATCTGCAGTGTGTGTGAGTGATGAAAATACCAGTGGATCTCCAGTTCTGTATTCTTCTCCTTATTGGTTAAACAGCGGCGCTCTGAGGTGAAAATGTGGAACTACAATTCCATGAATTTAAGTCTCCACTAACTAAACTAGAACATATTTATTTGTTTTCTGTTGTATATTTTTGAATTATAGGTGCAATTCTATTGGGTTTTTATATTTCTTTACTAAACAAATAGTGATTGAAGTTAGCTAGATAGCCAGATAATTTGTTTTTGTTATATAGCTCTTACTACCAAAACAACTTGAAACACTGTAAGTTACTAAGAATTTCTTAAAGACTACATAAAAATAACAACATTTTAATGTTTGTAGAATTTTTTAACCATTTAACCATTTTTGGCTTTAGGATAGCTAATGTGGTGTTTCTATAGATAAAGCAATAAGTGTTAAGTTGGCTATCTTAAACTTATAACTGGGAATAAATACTCAAAAATGTACTAAAGTATCACATTTCCTATAATGTTGTACAGAGGATATGCAATCATTTATACATAAAGTTCCACCCCATTTCAGTCTGTTTTGTATATTGTAAGACTGAAGTAGAAAACCAGTTACCATATATGTAAATATAGTGAAAACATACTGTTCATAATAAATAATAAATACTTAATTGCAATTTCAGAAATCACATTTATAAAGTTACAAGGAACGTCAACTCTTTCACTGGAACATTGATCAGGTGTATTTGCATTGAGGATGTTTTCCAGACTTTATAGATACCAGGCCAACTTTTGTCTTACTATTCCTAATCTACAAAGTATTTTCTTCTTAAAAGTTCTGTCAAACAGTGACTTTGATAATAGGATATTTTTAGAATGAACCATTAGCATCTGACTTATTCTTACCTAGAGCAAAACAAAATTAGGGAATCAAAAAAGTTGCATATCGCAGATTATACCTCCCAAAAGTGATCAAAATTTGCCACAATATTTGCTTCTCTTTTAGTTCCCATCATTTATAGTTTTTCCTATGTTTCATTTTACATTACTAACTAACAATGTAAAATTTTTATTTTTGTCATGTATTTAAAAAAAATGTAATACTACTTATAAAAAAACTATAATACCAAATATCTAGATAATTCGAAGATACAAGTGTGACCTGCCTCAAGATTGAAAGCAATCTGCATATGGCCTTTTGCTTTTATAAAACTATTAAACTTTAAATCTCATAACCTTTTACTCTAAAAGGCAGCATATTACTCCTTATATAATACACAATATAACAACTCATAGCATCAGTGCACCTGGCTGCCATCTCATCACCTTATGATCATTACATGAAAGTGCTAAAATAAAATGCTCAGTTTACCAAAAGTCTTATATACTATTATACAGAAAAATTTATAATTTAACATTTGTATTACTTACCTGCACAATAGTGTTGCTATGCATTGTTTCACTTAAACTTTCATTTCCAAGTTCTGAAACCTCAGTGTCAATAAGATTTTCAACAGGAACATTTTGATTTTGTTTTATGTATGAGAAGCCACTTTCATTGGAATCCAAAGCTACACAAACATTGTATGAATAGGGAAAAGTTAAAGTTCCATCACTGTACATGGAGAGTGCCCTGGGGTCAACTGGAGGGTACAGATTTGAACTTATAGAGGCAAATGTAGGTGGCAGTTTGGACTCCTTGCATTTAGATATAAGAACCAATATAATTGTTACAATAAACAACAAGGTAATTAATGCTAGAGCAACAATTAAGTAAAATTGCAAATTTGATTGAGGGTCTTCATCAATTATTTGATTGTTTATTTTGGGAACAATTTGTTGAAAATTGTCTGCTATAACAAAACTTAATGTTACAGTAGCTGAGAGAGAGAGGTCTCCATTGTCTTTCACCATCACCACAACCTTGTGTTTCAATATATCCTTCTCTTGAAAGACACAAGATGTCCTGATTTCACCTGTGTGTTGACTAATGATAAAGTGAGATGGTTCTGACACATGTATGAAATGATAAGAGAGCCAGGCATTATGTCCAGAGTCTGCATCCACTGCAACCACCTTAGTTATTAAAGATCCTTGTTCAGAGGAAAAAGGAACCATCTCATACACAGCTGGTCCACTGCTTTCTGGTGATGGGTACAGGATTTTTGGAGCATTATCATTCTGATCCACTATACGGATAATTAATGTTGCATTGCTGCTCAGAGATGGGGATCCATTGTCTCTAGCAATTACTTGTATAATAAACTCCTTGTGCTGCTCATAATCAAATGATCTCTGAGCATAGAGAACCCCAGTCTCTATACATCTGATATCACCAAACTAAGTTTTATTCTACGGAAAAGTGGAGGAGATCCTTTGTCAATAGCTAAAATTGTAATGTTAGAGGATGATACTTTTTCTCTGTCCAATGCACTTGTGGTAACAATTCGGTAGTATCTAGAGGACGATGAGATTAGCTGAAAAGGTGCTTTTTCAATTATTTCACAGAAAACCTCTCCATTATCTCCAGAATCTTGATCATGGACTTCAATCAGAGCTATCACTGTTCCGGGGGTGGAATCCTCAGGAATAGGAGATGACAGTGAGGTGATGGATATTTCAGGAGCATTGTCATTATCATCTGTAACATCTATCAATACCTTGCAATGGGCAACTAGGCCACCTCCGTCTTTAGCTTGTACAGATAGTTCATAATTTCTTAGCATTTCAAAGTCCAATTTTTTATTTATTTTAATTTCTCCATTTGTTTGAAGAATACTAAATATACCTGTGTGGTGGATATTGTGTGATGTTTTGCTAAAGGAATATATGATTTGTGCATTAGAACCTTCATCTTTGTCTGTTGCATCTACTATAATTACTGTAGTGTTTATTGGAGTGTTTTCATTTATACTTACTTTATATAAGTCTTGTGTAAATACAGGAGAATTATCATTGGCATCAGTAACAACTGCTTTAACTAACACTGTACCACTTCTGACTGGATTTCCTCCATCTAATGCAGTTCAAATTAATTCATGCATATTTTGTGTCTCTCGATCTAAAGGTCTTTCTAATACGAGTTCTGGAAACTTACTACCATCTGTTCTGGTTTTTTCACTTAATGTAAAATGCTGACTGTCACTGAGCCTGTATGTCTGGACTGAATTACTAACAGTATCTGGATCTTCTGCACTTTGCAAAGGAAATCTTGCTCCTGGTAATGTAAGTTCAACAATCTCTACAGTGAAAGTGTCATGGAAAAAAACAGGAGCATTATCATTTATATCCCGAATTTCTATTTTGACACTATAAACATTCAAAGGATTTTCTACCACAGCATCAAATGTTAGGGAGCAGGAATCTGCTGTCCCACACAGTGTCTCTCTGTCTATCCTGTCCTTAACATATAGGTTCCCATTATCTAGATTTATATAGAAATATTTCTCTGACACACGAGATACAATTCTCAGTTTTCTAGATGAGAGCTGTTTAATATCTAATCCAAGATCTTCTGCAATATTTGCTATAACAGAGTCTTTTCTCATTTCTTCTACAATAGTATAATGAATCTGAGCAGAGACTGAATGACACAGCCAAGATAATAAAAAGGAAAATATTACTTGCCATCTCATTCCTTTGTATTCCTGTGGTTGAGGTTTCATTTTCAAAACCTGAAATTTTCTAGGTGCCTACTGTCTGTAA
Organism: Limnodynastes dumerilii; assembly: GCA_011038615.1. Taxonomy (NCBI): domain Eukaryota; kingdom Metazoa; phylum Chordata; class Amphibia; order Anura; family Limnodynastidae; genus Limnodynastes; species Limnodynastes dumerilii. Next base: position 263,823 of record WWET01000520.1, read on the forward strand.
TCCAATGGGTAAATCATGCACACATCCATTTGGTGAATTAAAAAGCAAATATCCTATATTTTATGTAGAGAGAATCCAGAAAATGGCTGTGTCTCTTTTTGCTGATCTGCAGTGTGTGAGTGATGCAAATACCAGTGGATCTCCAGTTCTGTATTCTTCTCCTTATTGGTTAAACAGCGCTCTGAGGCCAAACTAAGGAACTACATCATTTAGAAAATATTTTCAAGTGAATGTTTTGTAATGTATTTTTTATGATACTATATATCATATGTATTATAGATTATAAAATGATTATATTTTTGTAAAAAATAATCACAAGCACTAACAAGTGTAATAAAGATATTGTATAATCAGTTCATATGTGAAAATGTATATTAACACTCATCTCATACTTTTATTTGTATTTTTACATGGTACACTATACTATTTGCCAATTTTGAAGCTATTAAAAATAAACCGAATTGTTGTGTCTATGTAATCTATGCTATGAGACAGGTAAAGTAGAACACTCCCACACATGGCAGTTTTATAAAGTGTGAATTTACATATAATGTCATATGACATATGACATTAAGATTCCTAAATAACTTTAAAAAGAAGTATTAAATGTTATTTTGAGAATTCTAAATCTTAGTCCCTGATCTGAACCTAAAATAAATAATATCACAATTACTACTATGAAACTGCATCCATAAATTTGTATTATAGACTTACAGTAAATAACAGAAAGTTATTTACAATAGTGTGTGAAATACCATACAATCACAAAATGGTGGTAGTTCAGATCAATTTATAGGTTAATGCAAATAGGGGCATGAAGGGAAGGGTAATCTATTTAAACAGATACAAAGGAAAGAAAATGCCCCAACAACACTGCCATTAAACAGTAACAAAACTATACCATAATATCTGTAAAATAAAATACAGAAACGTCTGTTATACACATTTTCAAATAAATGATAAGCCATCAGCCACTACCAAGGCCTTTCTGTGATGGTGGTCCTAACTCTAAAAATGAAAGGCCCTAAATTTCATTTGAATAATATATATGTTTTTAATTGATTGTTAGCTTATCTCAGGAGGCACCCCTCATAGCCTCCAAAAAATCTGCTGTAGACTAACACCCCCTCTCAGCTGCTGATCCCAGGCATGGAAATCAAACTTATAAGTAGAGTAGGCAGAAAGGGATTGGCCTAATAATAGAAAGAGGGAAAAAAGCAGTGCCTTTCCAGCAGTGACCAATTGTAAGTGTAGTTCAAGGCAATTCCACTTGCCCTAAGGCAACTGAAGTATTAGTTAAATCCCTTATAAGTCAGGTTGATTAACACAGAGGTATTTGATTTACAAAATATGAATGTGATCAAAAAGCATTAAAAATGACTAAATACAATGTTCATATAACACCACTTTAGTTTTGAGGCCTAGTATGCAACAAATTTCCTGGTCAAGAAGGTGCTCACACTGTCTAAGAGAACGTATATTTTAATTTTAAATTTATTATATTTACATATAATAAGTCACCTCAAAATCACAAGTATTTCCAAATATGAACACATTTATTTATTTATTTGACAGTACAGCTTTTATTCAGGGTAAATTACCTAGAGATTAAACTTGTTGTTTGTACTAAAATACAAATTTTTTTTGTAAACATCAGAGCACATAATGCTTTTAAACTACTGATCAACCAACAGAAGGAAAAAAAAATCACTTATAAATAAGCTTTATGACACTACCCCACAAGCCTGCAGACAAGCAGCCTTTATTTGTATAAATTATGCCCACGTTAGCCCTCAACATGTCCAGATATTGTCAACATTACATAGCGAATGTGTTGAAAACCTCAGGGGAATTATGTAATATTCTGATAAAATCCAATGAAAACTAAATTTTCTGAACAATCTTTTTACTTTTAACTAGTACCCATTTCCTAGCCAGTCTGTTACTGGTGTTCTAGACCAGTGCTCTTCAACCAGTGTGCTGTGGCACACCAGTGTGCCATAGAATGTTGCCAAGTGTGCCGCGGTGCAATTCTCCTCCAACAGGAAAAAAAGCACTGGAAGACCTTGTCTTAAAGGAAATAAGGGGATACTGGGGAGGCTGCAGACACATGAATGGGAACTACTAGGAAGGCTGGAGACACATGAATAGGAACTACTAGGGAGGCTGGAGACACATGAATGGGGACTACTGTGGAGGCTGCAGACATATGATGGGGGCTAACATAGTTAAATTAGTTATAAGATAAAAGTTATTAGCTGCGATTTAAAATTTTATGAAATAAAAAATAACAATTAAATGTAATATCTTTGTATGCACTTTGCAATTCCTGCTTTTTTTGTATATTATGTTATTGGTGTTCTCCGGATACTGGGAAGGGCTTAGGTGTGCCGTGGAATTCTGGGAAGGGCTTAGGTGTGTTGTGGAAGTCTGGGAAGGGCTTAGGTGTGCCGTGGAATTTTGGGAAGGGCTTAGGTGTGCCGAGGGTGAAAAAAAGGTTGAGGAACACTGTTCTAGACCATGACACCAATTCTGCATATCCCTACCAAGTGGATCAAAACTTAATTTACCAAAGGAAATAGAACTGTACACTATAATTTGCTATGAACTAAAAAATTGCTAACTTTATAAACTGTACAAAGATTTTTTTTTATTAACAGAAAGTGTAAGTTTTTAAACAATGATTAATTCAGGCAGCTAACACATTGGTTTATGCAACTTTATTGAATTAAAAACAAACAAACAAAAAAACAGATCTGAGTTTTTAGGTTATTAGTAATTTATCTGCTTGAATAATTATATTTAGTAATCTATTATCAGTGTTTTGAAAGATAGATTAATTTATAGCTTGGACACCAAAAACAAAATAAAAAAATCTCAGTGAAGAATTACAAAATGTTTTGATCTCATCTTTGAAGCATTTAGAACCTGGAAGGTTTGACCAAAGTATCCAGAGCAAATCCACATTCCATAGCCTACTTTGATAGACATCTGATCATTTTTATTTATAATTATTTCTGCTTAACAACTTCCACCTCCATTCCTCAAACAAAGGTGGTCACTAATATTCATAATTTCAGGGTCCATATTTGTTTCTTGTCAATAAAAAAACATCCAGTGTGGTGTGGATGACCAACCAGGTATCTCTGCTGCACAGGGCAGATATCAGTAGAAGGCAACAAACACATTTTTAACTTTTGTTTAATAGACAAACCCTTCCATTCTCTGTTTAAATAAGGTTTGCAACACTTTATATTAAGTTCTTATACAGTATGTCACAGTGTGGAGCACTAAGTTGAAGAACAAAGGCACATATCCAACAGCAATTGTCAATGCATTTGAAGAACAACCATTATGTGACCCTATAAACTTGCATCATTTTCAAATGATCCAAATTCCAAATAGCAATGAAAGGACTAGAAACTGAATTGTTTTGTTTCTAGTCAGGGAATGTTTTTTTTTGGTGGCAATCAGTATCTTTAAAGCAAACCAGTCACGTTTGATTAACTAGGTCAGGGCCATTTTTTGTTCTGCCCATTCAATAGAACATTAAAAAGGCCAGGACAGCAGCTCTGACCAGAGAACAGTCAGTTAAAAAATTATTTAATTTATGGTTTGGCTTCATGAACACGCTATCCCTTCAAATTCAAAGACAAATTCATGCATGTTTCTATACTACATCCTGGTACAAAATGAGATTCTTATTAGGAGACCCACCTCTCCAAATTATCACTGATGATATAGCGGAGTAAGTTTCCCTTTCTAGACCATGCATTCCAAATGACCCAGAGAGGCCACTTATCTTTTCACCCTTTAAGCATAGCCTTTTTATCTATTGTGTTATGTATCCTGTTTATGGTTGGAAATGTAGTTGTATAACAATTTGAAAAATTGTAACTAATCCGAAGGTACACAATGTATCCTGTTATATTACTGTCTGACATTCTTTGCTCCAATAAATAAAATATAAAAAAAAAAGAAAAGGCCAGGAAACTTTAATGGGGCATATGAGCTGATGGGCACCACTGTATATGTACAAAGAATATTGTATAACTGTCTTCCTTGTCAAACTGAGTATCTTTTGGCAAAAATAAATAATACAAAAATAACTAGGCAACTGCTAAAACACTGACATTAATCATTAACTATTACTGTAGGAATGAAAATGTATCATAAAAGCAGAAACAACTGGAACATTTGTATCTGAAGATACCCTTCATTTTTCAGATTAATTGTTTCAAACATAATATCTTTATAAGCAGTTAAGTATAGATTCAGCTCTATACAAGATTTATATTATGGTCATTCGCCATGTTACAGTAATTTTATATATTTGTAATATAAATGTATATACTGAAATACTTATAATCTTATAATCCAGAAATTGACAATATGACAAGATCCCCAGTTCTGTATTCTTTTCATTTTTGGTTAAACAGTGGTACTCAGAGCTGTAACTCTAGAACTGCAGATTTATTAAATTCTTTTTTAGTATAGCCAGTATCTGATTTTAAATATTAGTACTACTAAATATTGAAAGTTACAAGTGCTTATGTATTTTATATATAAATATAGAACAATTTCCATCTAAAGGTTGGCACATTTCATTTAATGTGTTCTTAAAATCAGTATAAAATAATTTAGGCAGATTACTTTAGTAAGGTAAATTTTATAGGAACCTTCCATTGCTTAAACCATGATAAAATATAAAATATAAATACATACCTAATATTAACACATCAAATAAAAGAACATTTTACTATGTTCCGTAAACCATTAAAAACAGAACCAAAAAATAACTAATTCAGACTTAGTAGCCGATTTGCATCAAATATTCATTGCAAATTGAAAAAATCAGAATTGAGAGGAAATATTTCCTAGACCAAATATAAAATTCAGCTTACAAATAAAAATCTGTGAATTTGTGTGCCAAATACAGAAAAGGCCACGGAAAATAAACTAACTTACATTCTTTCTTGCATAGCAAAATAGTTTAGACAGGAGCAAATGTACTCTTATATTGTCTTTTGCTCCTATCACTAAAATTGCTACAAAGATTGTATGGTAATTTATGACAAAACCTGAGGCACAACATGTTTTCCATATCCATGATTATCAACTGCCTCTGTGTAAATAAACAAATCCATTTAAAGCTAACTTTTAAAGAGATTTCTTTGTGTTATTATGTACAAAAGTATCTGCTTTCACCCATTTGTTGATTAAATACACATTACAATTTAAGACAAAAAGGCTGATAATCAATCCCATACATGGACGTCAATAATCGTGTCTGTTATAATAGCCACTGGGTGTGAGAAACTTAGCATCCTCAAGACAATTGGGGATTCCTCCTTTTCTGGCACTGTGTCCTCACTTACCACAATACTGAATTAAACACCAGTGGTGTGGTCTTCTAAACTAATTTCTAACATTAAAAACTCTTAAATACACACATTCAAATATCTTTTCAAAAATACTGTAAAGTAAATAGGACATCATTTGATTAGCATAATCCAAAACAAAATTGTAAAAATGGAGGTCAAATTCTAGCAAACTTGTTATTTTGAGTATATCCTCAATACACTACTAATAAAAGTTGCAATACAGTAAAAAATAATAAATGTTAACTGTTACTATTCCAAAACTAATATATATATAATAACATTGTTCTTCAAAATAGATATTTATAGAATTCATAGAATAATTATTGATTAAATAAATCTCAGCAGCATGCCAATAAATAGATGTTTGGTGCAATTTAAAATTAAAAATGATGTTGTTTAAATAATATTATTTATTCTACTTATTCTGTTAAGTAATGAATATGAATAGTTATAATTAATATAATATGGAAAGTACAAACTGAACAAATCCATTAATTTAACTAATTAATTGAAGTTTTTGGTTAGCACTGAAAGAGCAGAAAGAATTTTTTTTCTTAAGGCATTATCATACTTTTTTTTTACTATTAATATATTTTTTTTTTAATGTATAAGAAATAAATAACAGGTAGAGTCAATTAGTAAACATAAAAGAGCTTTGGCACAACAATGAAAGAATTAAATTAAAAGATTAGCACTATCTCAAGTTGTAAACTTTGTAAAGTAGTAAGCTTTGTGGTTTGATTAAAAATAGTTTATATTTTTATGACCCCATCAAAATAAGGTTTCGTTCGCACAAAAATGAATACAGTTAACTACTGGGTTACTAACCTGAATACAACTAATTGCTATTATATTTTGCTGTGAACTTTCATATTCAAGACCTAAATTATCAGCATTATAATTTATTAATTCATCATTCATTTATTCAAAAAACATCTTCCAAACACCATTGCTTTGTTGAGATTTACTAATTGGTGGGACCTTCAAAATGTTAACAGTTCAGCATTTAATGGTTGTTATTATTAAAAGAAATATTGCATTTCTTATTTTAAATCATTAAGGTTATTAGAAATGAAAAAAAAAAAAGAAATTATAAAAGAAATAAAAATTATAAATTAAATTACTGTCTTATTAATTTATATATCTTCATCTTATCTATTAGTCTATTACACAATAAATTAACGCATTACAGTTTTATGATTCTGTCCAGACTCCATTGACTATTTGGTGTATTATGGTATAACAGAACTATGCGTAAATAAATAAATAATAATAGTTTTGCAATAAAAGGTTTGATGCATGAAAAATTTAACTTTTTTCATTTATTGGTCCTTTGCTCTAATTACAAGTGCACAATGTATGCTATAAAATTCAACCTAAGACATTTGAATAAAACTTTGAATCTTACCTGCATTAGACAGGCACTCGACTTACTATCTTGTGTTGCTTCATCCCCATGTCCAGAATCATTAGCATCAATAAGATTATCCACAGGGACATTTTGATTAGGTTTTAAAAAAGTAAAGTCACTCTCGGATGAATCCAAAGCTACACACACATTATAAGAGTAGGGAAAAGGTAAACTTCCATCACTGTACATGGAGAGCATCCTGGGATCAACAGGAGGATACAAGTTTGTACTCAGAGATCCAAAGGTTGGTAAAGGTTTTGATTCCTTGCACTTTGAAATAATGACCAACATAACAGTCACAATAAATAACAGGGAAATCAAAGCTAGAGCAGTTACTAAGTAAACATGCAAATTTGTTTGAGAATTTTCATTATTAATAGCATTTTCGAGTTTAGGGACAATCTGTTGAAAGCTATCAGCAACAACAAGACTTAAGGTGACTGTAGCTGAGAGAGAGGGGTCTCCATTGTCCTTCACCATCACTACAACCTTGTGATTCAATATGTCCTTTTCTTGAAAGACATGTAATGTCCTGATTTCACCAGAGTGCTCACTAATAACAAACTTTGAAGATTCTGACATATGTATAATATGATAAGAGAGCCAGGAATTATGACCAGAGTCTGCATCCACTGCCACCACCTTAGTTATTAAAGAACCTTGTTCAGATGCAAAAGGGACCATCTCAAACACAGCTGATCCACTACTTTCTGGTGTTGGGTACAATATTTTTGGTGCATTATCATTCTTGTCCACTATGCGTATAAATAATGTTGCATTGCTCCTCAGAGATGGAGATCCATTGTCTTTAGCTGCTACTTCTATCAGAAACTCCTTGTGCTGCTCATAATCAAATGATCTCTGAGCATAGAGAACCCCAGTCTCTATATTGATTGAGAGATAGGAGGACACTGGGAGATCTTCTGTATTAGTGGTAGAGATAGAATAAATAATTTTAGCATTGTCTCCGGTATCAGGATCTGAAGCTTGTATACTGTATATAGAGGCTCCTGGTAAATTGTTCTCTGACACATAAGCGACATAAGCAGACTGCTTAAATACTGGTGGATTATCATTAACATCTGATATCTTCAGTCTGATGGTTACTGTACTGGAAAGTGATGGAGAACCTCTGTCAGTAGCTATAACTGTTATGTTATAAGCAGATATTTTCTCTCTGTCCATAGCCCTTGTTGTAACAATTCTGTAATATCTTGTAGATGATGATAGTAACTCAAAAGGCAATTTCTGAACAATTTGGCAATCAACAACTGCATTGTCTCCAGAATCTTGATCAATTAGTGCTACCACTGTGCCAGGTGTGGAATCTTCAGGGACAGGTGTAGTTAAAGAAGTAATGGATATCTCAGGAACATTGTCATTTTCATCAGTTACTTCTATTATTACCCTGGAATGGTCCACAAAGCCTCCTCCATCCTTTGCCTGTATAGCCAGCTCATATTTTTGTGCTGCTTCAAAATCTAAGGATCTTATTATTTTTATTTCACCTATAGTATTAATGCTAAACACTCCTGTATGATGGATAATGCCAGATGTTTTTGTAAATGAGTAAGTAATTTCCGCATTGGAGCCCTCATCCTTGTCACTTGCACTTACTTGTAAAATAGTAGAATTTATTGGGGTGTTTTCGCTAATACTTATTTTATAAATTGGTTGAATAAATACAGGTAGATTATCATTTGCATCAGTAACAAATATCTTTATTAAAGCAGATCCAGATCTTACAGGACTACCTCCATCCAATGCTGTTAGAATTAATTCATGAATATTTTGTGTTTCTCGATCTAAAGGCTTTTCTAGAACAAGTTTTGGAAGTTTAGTTCCATCTGAATTGATGATATCAGTTAGTGTAAAATGTGGATTGTCACTGAGCATGTATGTCTGTACTGAATTCATACCAATATCTGGATCTTCTGCATTATGCAAAGCTAATTGTGTGCCTGGTGAAGTAGATTCACTGATTTCTAGGATAACTGGATTGTGAAAAAACACTGGAGAATTGTCATTAATATCCTTAATTTCTAATATAACATTAAATACATTTAAGGGATTCTCAACCACTACATCAAAAGGTAGGAAGCAGGTTGCTTCTGTCCCACATTGTGTCTCTCTGTCTATCCTGTCCTTAATATATAGGTTTCCATTTTCATTATTTATGTAAAAATATTTATCTGAAGCACGTGATGTGATTCTCATTGTTCTAGACAAGAGGTTTTTAGTATCTAATCCAAGATCTTCTGCAATATTTGTTATAACAGAGTCTTTTCTCATTTCTTCTACAATGGAATAATGAATCTGACCAGAGACTGAATGACACAACCAAGATAATAAGAAGGTAAATATTACTTGCCATCTCATTTCTTTGAATGTTTGTGCATGATGTCTTCTGTTATCCATTCCCTTAAATTCAGATCACAAAAATGAATAAATATCAATAGAAAATTTTTTCTGCATAAACTCCAAGATGTAAAAAAAATGTTGCTTGTGTAATTCTCTTGTTTAAGACAGAACTTAAAACACAAAAATACCCTATATTCTGTGTGGAAGAACCCAGAAAATGGCTGTGTGTCTTCTTGCAGATCTGCAATGTCTCTGAGTGATGAAAATACCAGTGGATCTCCAGTTCTGTATTCTTCTTCTTATTGGTGAACAGCGGCGCTCAGAGGTGAAATTATTGAACTACACGTCTAAGAATTTTTTTTTAAAAGAATAGTGCTTAAACAATATTAACAGATATGTTTAAATATTTACACATATTTCTAAAAATAAATAAATATAAACACATCTAAACCTAGTCTTTACAATAAACATTTAAGTGTGTTGTGTAAATTAATTTAATACATTTAACTACTGTGCAATATTATTTAGACAAAAAAATAAATAACAATTAGTTCTCTATCTCAAGAACAGAATATTTTTACTTCAGAAAATATACTGAAATTGGAGAGTCAAGATTTTAATCTGTAAATTTATTTTATTAACAAAGAAAGATGAGTGCTGCATAGGCAGGAAGACATATAAGTGACTGACTGGACGTTGCCCACATCAGTCAAACATAGGGTTAAATTATGGAAATAGTGTTATTAGAGGGGTGGGCCAGAGGGGGGTGGTTTGGGAGGTTATAAAAAGGGTATGGGTTTTTTTTCTCTTTTGTACTTTATGTGTGGAAGAATCTGGAAGGATAACTGTATTTGTGCTGTGGGAAAAATGTTCTCCTTTATGGGAGTATTATTTATATAAAGATATATTTTTGCCTTTATATCAAATCTAGTTTTCTCATCACTCTCTATCTGTCTCACTTATACTTAAACTATGTTTTTATATATTTCTTTGATCTTTCGTCTGTTCTTTCTCTCTTTCCCCTCTCCTCTCTAATTCTTCTCCTGCTTAACCTTCTATATTAAGGGGTACCAGTGGGTTTCTTAAGTGTCATTCCTTTTAGTAGCAACCCCTGACACATTTTTATGAGAGTCAGCTCTTTGCCATTCTTTGTCAATGCTTCTGTTTTGTCTAAGCTTTACTGATCCTTTCTCCCGGTGTCCTGTCATTGTTCTTCCTCATTCTCCTTGCTTTGACCTGTTGGGCTGAGGCTGCTTGCTTGCAGGGATAAGGGGTGGTCCATCATTTTGAATTTACCATATGCCTGTCAGCAGTAGTGAGCTGTGAGGTCTGGAACCTGATCTCCAAGTAAATATTTGTAAGTAGCATGCAGTACAGTTCAGAGATGTTACATATTGTAGATTTTACCTCCTATTTCTGTCTGTCCCTCTTTATTAATTCACTAGTTTGGGGGCTGACTTCATGTGTCCGAAATAGGGAATTATTTAGTATATACTTATATATGTTATATAATATATAATATATATGGATAACTGATATAACATGACAGATAATAGTACCAGGTTGTGGCCCTGCAATGTCCTCCTCCCTATACTCATCTTCCATTCCTGCAGCATCTGAACAGTATAGCAGAGCTGTGGGGACTGATTTCCGCAGCTCTGCTAAAATGACAAGCATCTCACCTGTTAATTCTTTGCTCATATTATAAAGTTTAAAATTATATTTTACACTTTATCATGCATCCAAATGAGAGCAGATTAAAGACACGCCCCATAGACACACAAACCAACCACACCCTCTTCACAGACACGCCCCCCAGGTGTATTGATTTTCTATTAACAAATGTTGGATGGTAAGGTGTATGTATGTGTATGGCTATTTATAAATATGGATTCTGATTAAGAAATTTGATCATTCATGATGCACTGATGTATTACTATACTAGGTCTGGTCATCTTATAGCTTGTTTGCATTTAGTCTAGAGAACTAAATTCCACATCTCGGACCGGATCCAGATTTAATATCGTCAGGTAATTTACGCACGCATGCGCCCTCCAGATGTTACGCTAGGATTACTATAGTACTTTGTTCCGTCCGAGCCCATTTGCGTGCAAATGGGCTGTGCTTCCCTTCCGCCCGCTAAAGCTGGCGGGGGGAAGCATGTAAAGTGTACAGTGTGGGAGGGGGCTCCCACACTGTAGCGGATCAGCGGTCATACGGACCGCTGATCCGC
>WWET01000520.1:279001-293519 GCA_011038615.1 Limnodynastes dumerilii
TTGGGCTGGATCCAGACTTAAGTAAGTGCTTGAAATTAGTTACTCCTGGGCTAAACCATGTTGATTGCAGGGGAGTCATATTTCATCTGTTGCAAACAGTATTAGAGTTGAGAGGTGATGTTTCCTATCCCAAGTCTAAATAACAGTGTGATAATAAAGCTGGTCAGTATCTGTGTGCAGTAAGCAGTTCAAAGATATCCCCCTGCTTGCAAAGAATACAATTAACTTGACTTCTCCTGCAATCAACATGGTTTAGCCCAGGAGTAACTAATTTCAAGCACTTACTTAAGTCTGGATCCAGCCCAATAATAATAATCAGGTTGCCTGCTCCGTGGCGGTGCCTGATATGACTCCTACACTGCAATTTTATTTTATTACATACAGGTAATGAAATCAGTAATGAAACAGAGAAGTATGCACAACTATGTAGTTTTTTAAAATAACAAATTAAAGTGAATTTTGATTTAAAATACCAGCACAGATAGAGATAAATAATTGGTTTTCAGGCCCGTGTTCAGACTTGCGTTTTCTGTGCCAGTCCGTATATATAGCAAAATAAGCATTTGTAGTTACTGGGCATACGTAGCAATTTTTGTACGCTATTTACATAGCGTTTTGCTTAAAGACCGCGTGTAGGCAATCTACATAGCGAAACCTACGTAAATAGCGTACAAAAATTACTACGCATGCCCAGTAACTACAAACACTTATTTATGGACGGACGGGCACAGAAAACGCAAGTCTGAATACAGGCCTCATTCTTGATTTATCACATGTTTAAAACAATTATATATTTTACAAAAGGTGATTTGAACAATGTTCCAATGCTTTTCAATCTGTGAAAAGACACAAGGGACCGACAACATAATTCTGCAGACACATGACTTAAAATAACTTTTAGAAACGTTCTGCAATGTTCTAAAACATGTATATTTTATTTGTCTTTGTCTTTAAATATCATTTACTGCAGTACTGTGTATCAGTTATTTCTATATTTAAGTTTAAAAGGTAAAAAAAAAGATGTTCCCATTATTGGATATTCTCCATCTGATAGTATCTTCAATGACCCCTTGAACTTAACAATTAATTATAAAAAGCAGAGCTGCAGTTATGGTATAATTGTTACTATTATATATGTAAATCTACTCAAGTTAATTTAATTTAATATTAAATGAATGTTATTGATAATGTGTCATTTTATTAAACTGAATTTTTTAGGGAGGGTGAAAGAAAGCAGGGCACGTCAAGAAAGAAACTAACTACTAACTGTTGTTCATCACTTACCAAACAGCAACAATGTTCAGGTGTTAAAACTGCCTTGGAACAACAACAGTCCTCTATTAACAGTCCAACCCCCTACTGGTCCTCAGCTTGCCCACTGAAATGCAACCCAGTGCTGCCCTTAGCAAAGACTTAGCCAATATAGAGGGGAAAGGGGCAAATTCTAGGCTTTATTCCATCAACTACAAGCACCAAAAACATAACATTCACTGCTTTCATGACACCATCAGATCAGTGACACAAACAAGGAAGGAAACGTGAATAAGATTCGGAGTAAGTGGGTTTGGGGAGGAAGGTGCTGAAGAATCCTGAAGAAAAGAGACTACCTACCAGGTGTCTACCTAAAATAATTTATCTGATTGGACAGTTATGTCACCAAGTAAAATTAACCATATCAGTACTGAGCTCCACAGAACCAGTAACTTCACTTTTTGGGCTCTTTCTAAGCCCTTGTTACAGAGATATACAGGATTGAAACTTTTAAAATACAAAACACAATAAGACTCTAATTTAGGAAAGTAAAGTTATGTTTAAAGAAAAGATAAACAAAAAAAAAATAAAGCATATAAGAAAATATGTTGATTTTAGACTGACCCACAATTTATAGGTTGTTCAACAAAGGTTTGGTTACTATGATTTCATTAAAAAACTACACAATTACAGCTGGTATAATTTTAGTTGCTAATGCTCCAAATAAAAGAAAGTTTTATTGTTACAAACTTTTAAACATTAATTGGAAAAAACATATGTTCATCTTTTCTGAAAGGATACAGACAGGTGCAGACTGCATTTTTATGTGCTCACAGATCTAAGCAAAAAATTAGCAGGGATCTACTAATACTGGTTCTTCTATCCAGACATCCATATGCGTGATTTGTAATCACTCCCAATCTTATGACCTAACTTCCAAAAACCAGGAGCTACCTTAAACTTTCTGATGCAAACGGATAAAAATTCCAAGATGTATGCATGTTTGGATGAAAACCTATTCTGTAAGTTAACTAATAGGGAATGCTTACTTGAAATTTCAGTCTAACCACCTTTGCCAGAAGACTGGATGGGTTGGTATGTGTTCTAATCTATTGTCATTGATTTTCTAAGCATGTGCAGTATGCAAAACTGGCCTGGAATATACAGAACAAAACAAAACTCTGGAATCTGATCCTAAGTGTACATTCCTATTGCATAGTACGGGAAATTACATTAAATACATTAAATTATATTAAATATATTGCAAAAAAAATAGATAATGATCCAAACTATGAAAATATAATATATATATTTTTTTTACATACCTGCATAATGGTTCCTGAAGGCTTGCATTCGTCTAACAATTCACTTCCTTGTTCAGAAGCTTCAGCATCAATAAGACTGTCCACAGGGACATTTTGAACTGATTTTGGAAAGGTATAGTCACTTGTAGTTGAGTCCATAGCCACACAAAAATTATAAGAGTAGGGAAAAGGTAAACTTCCATCACTGTACATGGAGAGAATTCTGGAATCAACTGGAGGATATATATTTGGTGGTCCAAAGGTTGGTATTTGTTTTGACTCCTTGCATTTTGATATTATGACTAACATAACAGTTACAATAAATAACAGGGAAATCAATGCTAGAGCAATGACTAAGTATACTTGTAAATTTGATTGTGTCTCATCATTAATGACTTCATTGCTGAGCTTAGGAACCACCTGTTGAAAACTATCAGCAACAACAAGACTTAATGTAACTGTAGCTGAGAGAGAGGGGTCTCCATTGTCCTTCACCATCACCACAACCTTGTGTTTCAATATATCCTTCTCTTGAAAGACACGAGATGCCCTGATTTCACCAGTGTGCTGGCTAATGATAAACTGAGATGGTTCTGACACGTGTATAAATTGATAAGAGAGCCAGGCATTATGTCCAGAGTCTGCATCCACTGCAACCACCTTAGTTATTAAAGATCCTTGTTCAGAGGAAAAAGGGACCATCTCATACACAGCTGGTAAACCACTTTCTGGAGATGGGTACAGAATTTTTGGAGCATTATCATTCTGATCCACTATACGGATAATTAATGTTGCATTGCTGCTCAGAGATGGGGATCCATTGTCTCTAGCAGTAACTTGTATAAGAAACTCCTTGTGTTGCTCATAATCAAATGACCTCTGAGCATAGAGAACGCCAGTCTCTATATTAATGGAGAGATAGGAAGACACTGGAAGATCTTCAGCATTAGAGGTGGAAATGGAATAAATCATTTTAGCATTGTCTCCAGTGTCATAATCTGTAGCTTGAATACCATATATTGAACCTCCTGGTAGATTGTTCTCTGGTATGTAGGCAATGTAAATTAATTTCTTAAATTCTGGTGGATTATCATTAACATCTGATATTTGTATTATTATGGTTACCATACTGGAAAGTGATGGAGAACCTCTGTCAGTTGCTTTTATTGTGATATTATAACTAGGTATTTTTTCTCTGTCCATAGCACTTTTTGTTACAATTCTGTAGTATCTTGTAGATGATGATAATAACTCAAAAGGCAATTTCTGATCAAGGTGACAGTCAACATCTGCGTTGTCTCCAGAATCTTGATCATGGACCTCAATCAGAGCTATCACTGTGCCAGGTGTAGAATCCTCAGGTATAGGAGTAGTTAATGATGTAACGGATATCTCAGGAGAATTATCATTATCATCAATTACTTCTATCACAACTTTTGAGTGAGCAACATGGCCTCCTCCATCTCTTGCTTTTATAGAAAGCTCATAATGTTGTGTAACCTCAAAATCTAAGTAAGCTATAGTTTTTATTTCCCCAATAGAATTGATACTAAACACACCTGAATGATGGATATCACCAGATGTCTTTGCAAATGAATATGTAATTTGTCCATTGGGGCCTTCATCATTGTCACTAGCAGTTACAAGAAGTATAGTAGAATTTACTGGAGTGTTTTCATTTATACTGACCTTATATAGTTTTTGAGAAAATATAGGGAAATTATCATTTGCATCAGTAACAATGACCTTCAATAATGTAGTGCCTGATCGTGCAGGGTTTCCTCCATCCAATGCTGTTAAAGTAATTTCATGAATGTTTTGTGATTCTCTATCTAAAGGTTGTTCTAACTTTAGTTCTGGAAATTTACTCCCATCAGGGTTGATGATTTCAGCCAGTGTAAAATACTGATTATCACTGAGCATGTATGTCTGTACTGAATTCATACCAATATCTGTGTCCTCTGCATTATGCAAAGCTAACTGTGTTCCTGGAGAAGTAGATTCAATGATTTCTAAAATAACTGGATTGTTATAAAATACTGGAGAATTGTCATTCATATCCTGAATTTCTACTGTAATACTAAAAACATTTAAGGGCTTTTCAACCACTACATCAAAGGATTGTATGCAAGGAGTTACTGTCCCACACAATGTCTCTCTGTCTATCCTATCCTTAACATACAGATTTCCATTTTTAGTATTTATAGAAAAATATTTCTCTGAAACACGAGATACAATTCTTAGTTTTCTAGATGAGAGCTGATTAACATCTAATCCAAGATCTTCTGCAATATTTGTTATAACAGAGTCTTTTCTCATTTCTTCTACAATAGAATAATGAATCTGACCAAAGACTGAATGACATAGCCAAGATAATATAAAGGAAAATATTACTTGCCAGCTCATTCCTTTGTGTGTCTGTGTATGAGGTTTTAGCTCAGCCATTCTTGATATCCAAATTCTTTTTTGTAATCCAGAATAAATAAAAGATGAAAACAACTTTTTATCTTCATAGAACAAAAATAATATATATGGAATCAGGTAAAATGCTGATCATATCTTCTGTGTACAGAGGAATAAAAAACATGATTGCTTCCTTATTCCTGCAGATCTGCAGTGTGTATTAGTGATGAAAATACCAGTGGATCTGTAGGTCTATATTCTTCTTCTTATTGGTGAACAGCGGCGCTCAGAGGTTAATTTACAGAACTGCAATTCTGAGAAATTCTTTAAATAGCCAAAGATCAAAATACTTATGAAAGCTAAACTTAGTTACTCAAAATCATATTACAAAAATGATAACAAGTTAAATGTAGCATATATGTAGTAATGTTTTATATATGTAGCAATAGTTCCTAGTCTACTATAGAAACTTGGTAAATTTATCTGCCATCATAATTTTTGTAATTTATTTCATGTTTTGGCTTCTATTTTCCCATTATAAAAATTGGAAAGGCCTAAACAATATACATACTAATTAGTAAGACAATAATGAGGCTAAATTAGGCTTATTAAGGCTAAATAAAGAACAAATAAAAAAAATAATAAATCCTAAACCTAAAACTAAAACATTTAAGAGCTGATCCAGAATTTGAGTGTATCTGGAATTCAGATACTTCCTAACCAGAGTTGTTAGTATCTGCATAAAAATGCAACTCTGAATAGGATGTAAGGAGAGAAGGCATTTTTATCATCCCCGCAGTCGGAGCTGTATGGGCAGAGGCTGCAGCTTGTACAGTTGCAGCCTCTGCCACTTTCCTGTGTATTTTAATTAGTTTTTTTTATGTTTGCATTTGCAGCAACCCATTTAAATGCTTTTTGAATCAGTTACAGAAATTCCAGAGCATAGTAGCAGTAGTCCGCTGCTATTCTGGCATTTAAAAAAATGACAAAATTTTTAAAATCATTTTGGACCGTATTTACAGATATGTTTTTACGGCGGATTACATGCGTATTTTTAGGAGTGAATTAACTGCACATTTGTTGTACATAATATTTACGCACGTAAGTACTTTAGGCATGGACATGTGAATCGCACTTAGGGATATATGCATGGAGGGGCGTGGTTTTTATGTGTACAGTAGAAGTTACATGAAAGTGGGTGGGGGGAAGCATTTAAATGGGTATTTAAGGGCGTGGTTAGATGAATACACACGTACGTAACATACGCCCGTAAGTACACACGTAGAGTTAAGAGTGCCCTATGGAGGCGTAAGTCACTGAAAACACGTCCGGGCGAGGGAAGTGTCATGGGTGTTGCCTTGCTAAGTTTGTGTGTAAAAACGCGCAAGTAGTAAATACGAATCTGTGAATCCGGTCCTATTTCATGTACAGATTTTATTTAGAAATGTATTAAAATATGTACATCAGTGGTTTTTTTTTATGGAAATTTTTCCAATTGCAACTAACTTATAACTACCTATTAATTACACAATTGTATGACTCATTCTATGAAATGAACGGGTGATGTAAGCTCCATTGTCTGATCTCTGTAGAAAGCCAGCAGCTGTTTAATGGTTAGTAAACAAAGTTTTAATGGTTTATTAGTGGGTTGCGATCTAGTTTCCTCACCATGTGGCGAAAGCAGCATCATGGATGGGAAAGCTGTATCTGAGCCCCACTGTATGTTTTTAACACGGCAGGGTATCTAATTTTGTTATAGTACACAATTCTTTCACATTCATTCCCTCTGCACTGGTTATACAATTGGATTTAATCATAAAAAAACAACCCAAGTCAACATTAAGACCATTAATGTGCACAAGGACACTAAGAGGTATATGGCCCCTTTTGTTTCACAGAAAAGTTTTTCTTTGATTTTAACATTTTCTTTAGTACAGTTAGAAACTGTAGAGACTGGATGAGTTCAAGGGGGGTGGTAGTTTTGCATGTTACACAGTTTGATCAGTAATAGAATCCTGATCTATTTTCTCTTAACAAAGTTTCATGTTTGTTGTTGCCTGGGATCAAAACACTGGGTGCTATCGTAAGATCAAAAGATTTGTGGCTTTTCTGTAAACCATCTTGGGTTGACAAGGACCAAAGTCCCTTAGTTTAGGTTTTTCTAATATTTATAAAATAGACTGTCTTGAAAAATATTCAAGTAGTATCTAGAATTTTCCAAATATATAATTTTTTTTTTTGTGTTTGGCCATATATTTAGCAATTTACAGATAACAAATGAAAACAAAATCAAAATAGTTTTATGCAACAAATTGTACTTGTATCTTGCTTACCCAAATACTCACAGTTAGAATTTGGATAACAAACATTTACTGCTAAATTAATGTTATGTGTTTATGTGAAGGGGCAACCTAGTACACTTCAAGACCTCCATGTGTGACCCTCTAAGTTAGAAAAGGCCCGCACCCTTAACCCAGAATAGTATCAAATGACAACTTAGCTCAACAACTCTTTACAGTATATTGCAGGAAGAATTGGCAGTGTAGAGCATGGCAGAGCAGAAGATATAAGTTAAAAAGTTTACAGATTAGCACCATGGGGTCTCCATCATCACTTGCAGAAAAGAGATAAAGTCTGGCTGACAAGGTAAGTTTACTTTATGCTGTAGAGTTAGTTAATAGTTACTAAATGTTAGTACTTAATTAGTTGTAATAAATAGTTAATTAGGAAACAGTGCATTTGCTCATCGCTGAGACAAAGTGAGAAGAATTATTCAATGCATATGACCTAGGTAATATGAATATAAGCAACACAAATTGCACAATATTCCACAAATAAACCCTAAAAAGCCTTTGGAGGATCCTGTGAAAGATGCCCCCTCCGTAATAGAGCCACCCCCCAGCAAAGTTTACTCCTACCCGGTCAGGATGGAAGTTGCAGCACACGGTCTGGATGAAGTAAAGCTCCGGAGCAGAGAGGAGAAGCTGGGAAGATTGGCTGGTTACCTATCGGTTGTGTTTCGAGGAGCAGAAGCCTCTTTCTGCACTTTGAGAAAGAGGCTTCTGCTCCTCAAAACACGTCAGATAGGTAACCAGCCGATCTTCCCAGCATCTCCTCTCTGCTCCGGACCTTTACTTCATCCAGACCGTGTGCTGCCACTTCCATCCTGATGTCTGTGGGCCCTTTAAGGAGACCTGCAGTACAGCGACGATACCATACCTTCCATCTGAAGACTGTTCTGGGGTAGGAGTGAACTTTGCTGGGGGGTGGCTCTATTCTGGAGGGGGCATCTTTCACAGGATCCTCCAAAGGCTTTTTAGGGTTTATTTGTGGAATATTGTGCAATTTGTGTTGCTTATATTCATATTACCTTTTACACATTTTTGATCTTATGTTTTTAGATATTTTCATGTAATAAATTGTGTTTCATATATTTTTATTGATTTATGTTCTCTTCTGGTTTTCCACATATATACCTTTGCGGAGTATTTATGATCATCAAGATCCCATGTTCTCCATCCAAGTTGATTGATATAAAGTGACTCTATTTGTTTTAAAGAGACAGTCCATATTTTATTCATTTTAGAGTGTACATCTGATTTAGTTCCTTTTTTTAAATATTAACTTATTTTCATTTATTTTACTTCATAGCGCCCTACTGAGATTTCTTTTTCCACCATCTATTTTCCTTGTTTCACAGAGGGTGTAGGACCCTCTTAGATTTTTTGGTGGGCTGCAGTGATAGAGCTCCACAGTCTCTGATATCATCTATTTTTGCTAGTATTTCCATATTAATGTTATAATATACAAATTATGTGAGTATATTTATAAAGTTCTAACTAAAATAAACTAAAATCTGTTTGATCAATGTTTTCTGCAGTCAACCTATAACTGTTGAGTTCTGAAGTTATAACCTTATTAGGGAAAGTTTTGTAAAAGTAATGGACTAAATTTGTAGTTTTGCTTTTCTATATATTCACATAACTCCACTGGATATATATATTCATATTAGACATAGTATGTATGTAGTACATTATAATATATAGACGATATATAGTTACTCAATGTGTCTATGTAATTTAATATTATTAGAGAAAAAAAAAAAAACCTTAAAAGAATTTACCACATTGGCCTAGGTGTGGAGTAATGCTCATTATGTGTACACTATCTAATTTGTTGCAATATTATGTTTACAAAGAGCTGTATAAGAAAGAAGCTTGGTAGGAATTATGAAACATACACTAATATTAAAAGAAACACCATAAGATAGCAGCCATCTTTATATTTTACATATCACTGAGATTAAAAAGAAGTCACAACATTAGCTATTCTTTTAAGGACTCCTTAATGTAATCAATGAAATTTGAAACACAATTTTGTCTGCACAGCTTCCTTCCAAGCTCCAAGCTGTGTAGTTACTTTTCATAACCCTTTGCAGAATTAGCCATATGATAAATAAAATGACTAAATACTTTTAAAGAGTCTGTTTTGTTTCTATAGGAAGTAAATTACAATATTTAGAGCAAGAAACCATAATAAAACTAATTACAAAAACATGTTCCTATTGCATAGCTCTTTGTTCATAACCCAAATTAATGGAAACTTACAGTAATTACATACTCAAAGAGAAATGTTTCCATACCAAAAATTATGAAAACAAATAAGCAGTATTAAGAACATAAACAATGTAATTTCAATTTATAATTTGCATTGAAATTTCTTCCCCAAATCCAGAATTGTCAGCCTCAATAAGAAAATCCACAGGGACATTTTTTTTAGGTTTGAGAAAAGTTAAGTCACTCTCATTTGAGTCCAAAGCTACACACACATTATAAGAGTAGAGAAGAGGTAAAGTTCCATCACTGTACATGGAGTGATCTCGAATCAACTGGAGGATACAAGCTTGTATTTAGTGATCCAAATGTTGGTAAAGGTTACAACATAACAATTGCAATAAATAACAGAGCTATTAATGCTAGAGCAATCAGTAAGTATACTTGCAAATTTGATTGGTGATCTTCATTACTGACTTGATTGTTAAGTTTAGGGACAACCTGCTGAAAACTATCGGCAACAACAAGACTCAAAGTGACTGTAGCTGAGAGAGAGGGGTCTCCATTGTCCTTCACCATTACCACAACCTTGTGATTCAATATATCCTTCTCTGTAAAGATTTGTGCTGTCCTGATTTCACCTGTGTGTTGACTAATGACAAACTTGGAAGATTCTGAAATTTGAATAAAATGATAAGAGAGCCAAGAATTATGTCCAGAGTCTGCATCTACTGCAATCACTTTAGTTATTAGAGAACCTAATTCAGAGGCAAAAGGGACCATCTCTATAGACAATCCATTACTTTCAGTTGATGGGTACAATATTTTTGAAGCATTATCATTCTGATCTACAATGGGGATAATTAATGTTGCATTGCTGCTCAGAGATGGGGATGCATTGTCTCTAGCAATAACTTGTAAAAGAAACTCCTTGTGCTGCTCATAATTAAATGATCTCTCAGCATAGATAACTCCATTCTCTATATTAATGGACAGATATGAAGACATTGGAAGATCTTCTGCATTAGTGGTGGAAATTGAAAAATTATTTTAGCATTGTCTCCAGTATCAAGATCTGTAGCTTGTATAATATATATTGAGGCTCCTGGTAAATTGTTTTTTGGAACATAAGCAACATAAGTCGATTTAATAAATACTGGGGGATTGTCATTAACATCTGATATCTCCAGTTTGATGGTCTTTCTGCTGGAAAGTGGTGGAGATCCTCTGTCAGTAGCTATAATTATTATATCATAACAAGATGCTTTCTCTCGGTCCAGAGCACCTTTTGTCACAATTCTGAAATACTTAGTAGATGACAATATTAACTCAAAAGGAAATTTTTGAACAATTTCCCAGTCAATTTCTGCATTGTCTCCAGAATCTTGATCATGAACTTCAATCAGAGCTACAACTGTTCCAGCTGCAGAATTGTCAGGTACTGGAGAATTTAGTGAAGTTATAAATATTTCAGGAGTATTGTCATTATCATCAGTGATTTTTATTAGTACCTTTGAATGGGCAACAAAGCCTCCTCCATCTTTTGCTTCTATAGACAGTTCATACTTTTGTGTAACCTCAAAATCCAACAAAGCTAAAGTATTAATTTCCCCATTTTTATTAATACTAAATACACCTGTATGATGGATATTTCCTGATGTTTTTGCAAAGGAATATGTAATTTGTGCATTGGAACCTTCATCTCTGTCACTTGCACTTACATATAGTATAGTAGAATTGATTGGAAGATTTTCAGAAATACTTATTTTATAAACTGGCTGAATGAATACAGGAAGATTGTCACTGGCATCAGTAACAATGATTTTTATTAAAGCTGTACCAGATCTTATGGGATCACCCTTATCCCAAGCTGTTAGAATTAATTCATGAATATTTTGTGTCTCTCTATCTAAAGGTTTCTCTAGCACAAGTTCTGGAAATGTGCTGCCATCTGGGTTGCTGCTTTTACTCAGTGTAAAATGTTGATTATCACTGAGCCTGTATGTCTGTACTGAATTCATATCAATATCTGGATCTTCTGCATTATGCAAGGCTAGCTGTATTCCTGGTAAAGTAGATTCAATTATTTCAAGAATAACTGGATTTCGAAAAAAACACTGGAGAATTGTCATTTATATCCTGAATTTCAATCTTAACACCAAAAACATTTAAGGGATTTTTAACCACTGCATCAAATGTAAGGAAACAGCTAGGTGCTGCCCCATACAATGGGCCTGATCCAGAGCTACGATGTTACACTGAGCGCTGTAGCGCTCAGCGTAACATCGCTGCTCTGGGCCGACACTCCCCCTGTGCGGGCGTATGGCCCCTTCCTTACGCCGGCTGAAGGCTACCCTAACTTACTAGCGACGGCGGCCGTAGCTCTGGATCAGGCCCAAAGTGTGTTAGTGGCCTGATGTGACTGGATGCGCCCTCCAGTTGTTACCATAGTAACCCTAGCGTAGCAAGAATCGTACGGAACTTAGGGCATATTCAGAGATCTGTTTGAAAAAAGTACGCAGTTATACGCACTGAAGTTGCTAGGCAACACCCATGACACTCACATCTGCCTGGTGCATGCGCATTAGAGCTATGGCCGCCGTACTAGCGACGGCGGCCGTAGCTCTGGATCAGGCCCAATGTCTCTCTGTCTATCCTGTCCTTAACATATAGATTTACATTATGTAGATTTATAATAAAATATTTCTCTGAAACACGAGATGCAATCCTCAGTTTTCTAGAAGAGAGCTGTTTAATTTCTAATCCAAGATCTTCTGCAATACTTCTGCAAGATCAGTCTTTTCTCATTTCTTCTACAATGGAATAATGAATCTGACCAGAGACTGAATGACACAGCCAAGATAACAAGAAGGAAAATATTACTTGCCATCTCATTCCTTTGTATTCTTGTATATGCTTCCTCTCAGCATCTAAAATCTTCTTTGTAATCCAGAAAGAAGAAAATGAAAGCAATATTTTCAGAGAATAATCAGAAATATTATATATCTATTTAAATGTAGATTTTATGCTACATGTATAACAAATTCCAGAAAAATGGCTGTCTTCTTGCACATCTGCAGTATGTGTTAGTGATTAAAATAACAGTGGATCTCCAGTTCTGTATTCTTCTTCTTATTGGTGAACAGCGGCGCTCAGGGGTCTAATTGCTGAACTGCAAGTCTTTAGTCATTTCTTTAAAATAATCAGTGCTTAAATAATTTGCAGATATTATGGAATATTATGTTTGTTTATCACATATGCTTTATTAAATTATTTTAAAAAATTACATTTATGAAAGCACAACCTGAACACTGAAATAAGCAGAAATACTTAAAAAAAATAAAAGTGTATATAGTCTCCTAGTTCTTAAGAAGTGAAGTTTGCTGTGACTATTTACATAGGAGAAGGCTAATTGAAGAGCTGATCAGAGGAAGCCTCATTTTAGTGGATTACAAGAAGGACTGGGCGTGCAAATCTGACCAGATCAGTAGATTGTAGAGCAGAAGTTTACAGATCAGAACTATGGACCGTATTCATAATGAAGAATGTCTGGTAATTTCCGCACACAAAATGCGTAAGAGGGTGATTTCTATTTAGTGCGCATGTGCAGATCATGGAGTTACAAAGCGTAAATGGAATGATGCGTAAGTAAATTCCGTATGACAAAAAATGCGTGCGAACATAAGAGGTCGGATGGATTATTAATAAGTAGGCATCAGTCTGAATGTAAATAGCAAAATATGGGCATGGTAATGTAGTAGACGTGCGGTTGTATTTGCGAACGTTTCACTTCCGTCACATATAAGGTGTGATAACGATAAGGTTGCTTTCACAAAACAGAAGTGTTCCAAAATGTGTTACTTTTGCAAAAAGTACTTATTTTGTATTAAGGTACGGCTCTATTACGAACGCACGGAAAAGCTTCTTAAATCTGAATCCGGTCTCTCCATCCTCTGTAGGTAACACCCAAATCCTGACCAAGTAGTCTTTATGCACTTTAGTAATGGCTATAAGTTATTAGTGGTTAGTGATTGCTAATTATTGGGAAGAAAAATATAAGACTAATCCTGGGTTTGGAGTAACATCAAAAACAGTTGGAAATGAGCACCTGGGCTAAACGATTTTTACATACCTTCCAATTGTACCATTTTATATATTGTAACAGTCTGAATCACACAAAATGCTTTTACTACTTGTACTGGTACTATACAGAGCCACAGATATCAGTCAGTGCAGTGAACAAATCTTTACTTACGGTGGGGCTCTTTGAATGTGAGGATGCTGGCAAGCCATTCAGGCCTAACCACATCATAGCCCATCCTGCAGGATGAGGTACATAAGATGAGGAGTGAGGGCCAGACTGGGGATTGGTAAGTTTGCTCTGTTTCCTGTGTGCAGTTTTTGTTATTTTATCCCTTATTTGCATTTCTTCTGTATATTGACTGGAGTTAGTTCTCCAGTTAGTGCTGGTTAAGTTACTTTTCCCTGTCTTACTGTTTGATTTATTCTGTGCAAACTGTTTGATGAATTGGTTCTCATATTTATTTACACTGAGTTATGTTTAAAGTACAATAAATGTTGCTGATTTATTTAAGGAAGTTGCATTTAATATATCTAAATATAAAATTACAAATAATAAAAAAAAATGTGTTAGCAGTCTTTAATGTCCTAAGTCTTTAAATTCAAATTTAATTTACATCTTTAATTTCTTTTAAAGGAATGTGTGTTAAACATTTAAAATCTAATGTAAAAAATCCACAAATTCTAAAAGATTAATACAAATGTTTGCCCCATTTCATTTTTGAAAATTTTTAAAAATGAATTTTAGAAATAAGCATAAGTTACTTAGTGTCGAAAAAATAATTTTCTTTTCCAAAGTCAATATATTTGTTGAGATTATCTATTTAATTGTTGTGCGTAGCAATCAAATAGATCCATCATATATACATACTTGTACTTCATGATTTTACATTATTTAATTATTTATATACATATAATTCCTGCTTT
>WWET01000520.1:296709-325596 GCA_011038615.1 Limnodynastes dumerilii
TGAGCAGTGTATATATATATATATATATATATATATATAAATAAACTTTAATACAATATATACTACAAATCTTCAAGCAAATGCTTTGCTGTACATTATTCAGTATTGTGATGCAGAAAATTAATTATAAAAATTAAATGTTACAACTTACCTCAAGCAGATTGTTGGTTATTGGAGATATTGCAGCATTTTCTTTGGCATTTCCTAAATTGTCAACATCAAGAAGACTGTCTACAGGAACATTTGAATTTGGTTTTAGAAAACTAAAATCACTTTCATTTGAATCCAGAGCCACACAAACATCATAGGAGAGTGGGAAAGGCAAACTTGTAGTACTATATCTGGAAAATAACTGAGGATCCATCTGAGAATAAATGTTTGGATTAATTGTGCTGAAAGTTGTTGAAGGTTTATCTTTTCTGCATTTTAACAAAGCAGCTACAATTACAGTCAACATAAAAAAGAAAGTAATAAGAGCTAAAGCTATAACTAAAAAAAACTGTACATTCGACTGTGAGGCTACATTTGCTGGTTTACTGTTTAGTTCAGGAACAACATGCTGAAAGTCCTCAGCGGCAACAAAATTTAGGGTAACTGTAGCTGAAAGAGAGGGCTCCCCTTTGTCCTTAATTAAAACTACTAGTCTTTGCCTAAAGTGGTCCTTCTCTAGAAATACACGAGATGTTCTGATTTCTCCAGTTTTATGGCCAATAGTAAAGTAGGATGGTTCTGGTGTTTGCATAAAATGGTAAGAAAGCCAACCATTGTGACCAGAGTCAGCATCAATTGCCACCACTTTTGCTACTAAATAACCTATTTCAGAAGCAAGTGGAACCATTTCAAACACACTTTCCCCATCTGATGAAGGATAGAGAACTCTGGGTGCATTATCATTCTGATCTACCACACAAATTGTCAGAGTTGTATTACTGCTGAGGGGTGGTAATCCGTTGTCTTTTGCAATGATTTGGAGGTGAAATTCCTTCTGGTCTTCATAGTCTAATGAGCGTTGTGCATAGAGAACTCCAGTCACTGGGTTAATGGACAAAAAGGAGAATATAGGAAGTTTCTCCATAAGAGGATTAAAAATGGAATATGTGATCTTACCATTTTCTTCTGTATCTTGATCTGTAGCCTGTACACTATAAACTGAGCCTCCTGGTAAGTTATTTTCTGGAATATAAGCAACATAATTACTTTTCTGAAAGACCGGTGGATTATCATTCACATCTGATATTGCCAAACTGATGGTTTTTACTGTGGAAAGAGGTGGAGATCCTTTGTCAGTGGCTACTATAGTAATATTGTAATGTGATGTTTCTTCTCTGTCCAGAGCATGAGTAGTAACAATTTTATAATAGTGTCCAGATGATGATAATAGTTTAAATGGTAATGCATCTTTAATCTCACAGACAACATCGCCATTTTCTTCTGAGTCCTTATCATGGATATTAATCAGAGCAATCACTGTACCTGGAAATGAGTCTTCAGAGATAGGAGAGGACAGAGAATTAATGGTCACTTCAGGAGAATTGTCATTCATGTCTGTAATTTGAACCAACACTTTGGAATGAGAAGCTAGGCCTCCTCCATCCTGTGCTTGAACAGACATTTCATAAGCTTTTGTTTTTTCAAAATCCACAGGGCCTATTATTCTTATTTCTCCACTATTACAGTCAATTTTGAAAACATTCAAAACATTTACAGGAATGTTGCTGAAGGAATATGTTATATCCGCATTAGAGCCTTCATCATTATCAGTAGCCTTTACTAAAACAACTATTGTGTCACGTGGAACATTTTCATTTAGTAAAACTTTATACATCTCTTGAGTAAATAAAGGAAAATTATCATTGACGTCAGTGACAGAAATTTTAACTTGTGCAGTACCAGTGAGCATTTGTTGACCGCCATCTGATGCTGTCAGGATTAGTTCATAGAAACTCTGTGTTTCTCGATCTAGGGCGTTTTGTAGAATAATTTCGGGATACTTAGTGCCATCGGAATGTGCTTTTTCACCCAATGAAAAATATTTGTTGTCATGAAGTAGATATGATATCATTGCATTTGTACCTAAATCAGGATCTTGTGCATTTTGTAAAACAAATCGTGCACCTGGTAATGTTGATTCGGGAATATCTAATTTGATGGTTTCAAAATAAAATTTTGGAACATTATCATTTATATCCTGAATCTCCACCTTCACATTAAAAACATTTAGAGGATTTTCTACCAGTACATCAAAGGTTAGGAAACAAGGATCTTCAGCAGCACAGATTGTCTCTCTATCTATTCTGTCTTTTATATACAGGTTTCCATTGTCTAATTGCACAACAAAATATTTCTCAGAAACATGAGAAACCAGACGAAATTGTCTATCAGAGAGTTCCTTAATATCAATTCCCAGATCCTTTGCTAAGTTACCAACAAATGATCCTTTTCTCATTTCCTCAGCAATAGAATAATGAATTTGAGCAGAGACTGAGTGATACAACAAAGAAATTATTATGTAAAATGCTACTTGCCATTCCTTGTATGATTTTTCCTGATGGGTCTTCATTATCCTTCTTTAGTTGTAATATATCAGTTTAGAAATCCTTATTGTATCACAAGCTTTGTAATCCAGAAGAAATATTCAGATTAGTAATTGCCTTGTCATTTCATTCATTTCTTGATACTCTGGCTTAAATTTACCACCACCTTATGAAATTTGAATGTATTTAAGCAGTTCAAATAATAAAAATATTTTAAGCAATTTTCTAAAAATGTAAAAAAAGCAAAGGAAAATATCTGGTGTAGAAAGGAGTCATAATGGCTTCTTTTCTCCATGCAGATCTGCAGTGTCTGACTATACCAGTTATTTCTTTTTAGTACTGAAATTTCCTCAACATATGGGTAAACACTGGCGCCCTGAGGTGTAAAAGTGGAATTACATCAAGCAATAGTTCATATATTGTACCCCACACACACAATCAAATACTTCAGAATTCAGAATAATTCAAAATTATAATAATCAACTATACAGTATGTAACTAATACAAGCAAATTTAATTGAGTAACACAGGATATTGAATCATTCAAATGTTTCACATTTTATCAATAATTTTATTCATGTTAAACTGAAATATACAGTATATAATGATGTTATTTTATTACAGACTGAAACTAAAGTAAATAGATTAGAATAAAATAATGTAGATCAAAATAACATGTTTTATGCTGTGAAACTCCTGATGTGTACATTCAATAGTTAAGAAAAACTCTTCATTTTTTAACCAAAGTTTTAATAACAATGGGGTAGATCCAGAACTACGTGTGGCGTACGTATATTAGCGGAGCGTATTTTCGTACACGTAAGTTCGCTACACTCCCCCCGGCACACCCCTTGCACGGACGTATTTTGTTAAAATACACTACCCAAACCCTACCTTAACTTTTCCAAACGTAACAGCATACGTCCGCTAACGGACGTACTGACTACGTGAACGTACGCAGCTTAGCACGCCCATACTGTACACTTTAAATACCACCCCCCGCCTACTTCACGTAAAACGCATGTATTGTTGACTAACCTAAATTTGGCACGCCCACATGTAAGTATTTACGTGAGGAATACGTGAATCCCCCATACGTCCAAAATTACGCTACGTGAATGTGCGTATTTTTTTTATGGTGCGCATGCGCAGTGCGTTCAAATCTGCGAATTTACGTCTCCGCCACGCGGAAAATCGCGGGGAAGCGCAGTTCTGGATCTACCCCAATGAATGCAATGTGTGTATTATAACAGCAGACTAAACTTAAGTTTAACAAATACTTTAACTTTGTTTTCATAACAATAATATTGCATTACAATATGTGTGAGCTTTGTAAGCAAATCTAACTTCAATTGCAGAGAATTACATATGCTGGAATTTTTTGTTGGATTTAATTTTTTCTAGACGAATACACTTTATAATTGTAGCAATAATGAATGAGTGCAGATTACATAGCAAACAATAACAATGTGGGAAAAAGAACAATTAAACATTTTCTGGTATACAGTGTTTTCAGATTATATTATGGAATATTAAATACATTGTTTACAAAAGGTAGCCTTTTCAATTGAATGTTGGTATATAATGTATAGAAAGATTGATGACAGGATCAACCCAAGACAATAATCATATGACAGCTACTATTAGTGCTCTTAAAATATTTTTTGTCTTATTATTTACTCTAGTAATGTAGAGAAACCATCATTTGTGACATTTTTATGAAAAAGTCTGGTGTACACCAATGAACCCAAGACCAAGTTGAATGAGTTTTAAAAAAAAGTGTTCCTTAACACGAAATCCAACTACAATTCATATCATATCTTGTGAGAATTAATATTTATAACTTACAAAAAAAGTTTCAGAATGAACAATCCAATCATAGCTGGGGCAATTCTATTGGGATCAGCACAGGGAAGCAGAGTATTAGCAGGTGTAATGTCCCCTGGGATCAAAGCATATGTTGATTGCCAGTGATTACCATTGTTTAAGGCTAGCATTAGAAGAATAATTCGAAAACATTATGATAAAACTAAAGTTGAAAATGTGATGAATAATTTGATCTATGTGGCTTTCTATGGGAATAATTTGGTTTACAAGGGGATGGAGTACAAATAAAAATACAATCTATGGGAATGATCCAGAGTTTGCGAGTAAAGGCAAGTCAGGTGCAAATGAAGATCTGAGAAAAATGATGTTGCAATATAAAAGGTGAAATATTCCTTTAATTATTTTGCATGTAAAAGAGGAAATGTTTTTTTGTTTTTTTTAATAGAACTCAAATACTGCATAGTTTTATGTTTAGACTGTAAATTAAAGCTGAGCTAGGAAATTTTACCTCTGTTTTCACAGTATAAATTTGCTTCCACTTGCAGTGCAGCATGGTTTTGCTCAGATCTACACTTGAACCTAATAAATAGATGTAAGTGCAGCTGCAGTTGCTTAAAAAAGCAAGCAAAATATCTATTTTTATATTTAAATGCTTTATTAGAATTAAACAGCACATTGTACCAATTTAAATGAAATTAAATACATAAAAAATACTTTAAAATATGCAAACTTGTATAGACTACTGCATCACACCTATCTGCCTATATATATCCGTTGGCATTAGTTTCAAATGTGTGCTCAATTTCAGTACTACCTCTCCAATGTTACTATTTTTAAATCTATGGACAGAGCACACACGTTGTAGTGTATTAGTGCTTACTTTACAGAAAAACTGTGACTCAGGTCCATTGTTTAGACATTGACTAGACTTTCAAATGCTTATATGATAAGCTTACAGTTAATACTGAAATCCTAATCTAAGTATATCACTGCCTTTTGTTAACCAGGCATTTCAAATAAATCAAATTCTTTAGTAAATGTTTCTTTCAACAAACAGAAAATGGAAGATCAAGCACAAAGTAATATGTTATTCAGTGGAATAATAAGATATTTTTAATTATTGTTGTAGCAACTAGACCTCTAAATAACTTTGAAATACTGTAAAAAGTTTTCACAGAAAATTTAAGAAACATTGCTATTAAAAAGGCAAAAGAAAAAACTAAGAAAAAATATGAAGTAATTGTTATGCTGCAATGTTTTTGAACAACAAATATATTTGGTCAGTTTCTTATAATGGTAGTAATGATTAATATAAATATGTAAACAACATTTATCAACAAACTTGATAGTAATACTCTAAAAGATTTAGCTAGGAAACTATACAATACATTCAGGTTGTACCTCAATATTAGTAACCCTTTCTCACCTCTTAAAATAAAACGTTCCTTTATAATTATTTTTTTAAGCATAAACACATTATTTAATGATACAAAAGCAAAATCATAATACTGGAACTGTAGCATCACAACACTCATACACAAGTATACTTCACAATACCCAAAATACGTTTATTTGCACTTGGCTTAAACAGCTGACACTTGCTGAGACCTGTGCAACCAATCAATATATATACTATATATTTATAAAACTCAACTTACAGAGAAACAGCAATGAACTAACTCTCCAAATGAACATGTATGGAAACACCAAACCTTATAATTCCCTAAATCAAATGCACATCACTGTATGTGACCATGTACTCTTGATAACACTTACATAACATAACAGATTTTTGTCTAACATCCATTCCCTTTTCTAAAATACCATGATTTATTAACTCCACCCACTAAACATTATTTTATTAATTTCTATGCAGAGATAAATTTTATTGTCAAAATGTAGAGTATATTAAAAAATAAAATAAAATACATACAGCATGAAAACTGTCACAGTATCACAAAATAAATAATAATTTGATTAAATATTTTGGTGAAATATTTAGAAAACAAATCATAATATCAGTCCATAAAAATTTTTTTTTAAAGAAAATACATTATGTTGCAACTCACCTCAAGCAGATTGTTGGTTATTGGAGCATCTTCAACATTTTCCTTTGTAACTCCTGAATTGTCAACATCAAGGAGACTTTCTACAGCAACACTTGGATTTGGTTTCAGAAAACTAAAATCACTTTCATTTGAATCCAAAGCAACACAAACATCATAGGAGAGTGGGAAAGGCAAACTTGCAGTACTATATCTGGAAAATAACTGAGGATCCATCTGAGAATATATATTGGGATTTATAGCGGTGAAAGTTGTTGAAGGTTTATCTTTCTTGCATTTTGACATAACAGCTAAAATTACTGTCAGCATGAAAAAGAAAATAATTAGAGCTAAAGCTATGACTAAATAAAACTGTACATTAGACTGTGACTCTACTTTCTTTGATTGACTGTTGAGTTCAGGAACAACATGTTGAAGGTCTTCAGTAGCAACAAGATTTAAGGTAACCGTGGCTGTGAGTGAGGGGTCGCCATTGTCTTTCACTATGACAACAAGTCTTTGCCTAAACTTATCATTTTCTAGAAATACACGTGATGTTCTAATTTCACCATTGTTGTAGCCAATTGTAAAGAATAATGGTTCTGATGTTTGCATAAAATGGTAGGAAAGCCAACCATTGTGACCAGAGTCAGCATCAATCGCGACCACTTTTGTTACTAAATAACCTATTTCAGAGGCAAGTGGGACCATTTCAAATACACTTTCGCCATCTGATGAAGGATAGAGAACTCTGGGTGCATTATCATTTTGATCTACTACACAAATAGTCAGTGTTATATTGCTACTAAGGGATGGTAATCCATTGTCTTTTGAAACAATTTGAATGTGAAATTCCTTCTGGTCTTCGTAGTCCAATGAGCGTTGTGCATAGAGAACTCCAGTCACTGGGTTAATGGACAAAAAAGAGAATACAGGAAGTTTCTCTATCTGAGAGTTTACAATGGAATATGTGATCTTACCATTTTCTTCTGTGTCGGGATCTGTAGCCTGTACACTATAAACTGAGACTCCTGGTAAGTTATTTTCTGGAATATAAGCAACATAATTACTTTTCTGAAAAAACGGTGGATTATCATTCACATCTGATATTGCTAAACTGATGATTTTTATTGTGGAAAGAGGCGGAAATCCTTTGTCAGTGGCTACTATAGTAATATTGTAGTGTGAGATTTCTTCTCTGTCGAGAGCATGAGTAGTAATAATTTTATAATAGTGTCCAGACGATGATAATAGTTTAAATGGTAATACATCTTTAATTTCACAAACAACATCGCCATTTTCTTCTGAGTCCTTATCATGGATATTAATCAGAGCAACCACTGTGCCTGGTAATGAGTCTTCAGAGATAGGAGAGGACAGAGAGTTAATGGTCACTTCAGGAGCATTGTCATTCATGTCTGTAATTTGGATCACTACATTGGCATGAGAAACTAGGCCTCCTCCATCCTGTGCTTGAACAGACATTTCATACAATTTTATTGTTTCAAAATCCACATTTCCCTTTGTTTTGATCTCTCCACTTTTTGGGTCAATTTGAAAAACATTCAATGAATTTGAAAGAATGTTACTGAAAGAATATGTTATCTCAGCATTTGAGCCTTCATCATTATCATTTGCTTTCACTAAAACAACTATTGTGTCATATGGAACATTTTCATATAGTGTAACTTTGTAGACCTCTTGAGTAAAAATAGGAAAATTATCATTAACATCAATGACAGATATTTTGATTTGAGCAGTAGCAGTGAGCACTGGATGACCACCATCTGATGCTGTCAGGATTAGTTCATAGTAACTCTGCACTTCCCGATCTACAGGCTTTGCTAAAATTATTTCTGGGTATTTGATGCCATCCAAATTAGTTTTTTCACCCAGTGTAAAATATTGGTTGTCACTGAGCATATATGATATTATTGAATTTGTACCTAAATCAGGATCTTTTGCATTTTGTAAAACAAATCGTGCACCTTGTGATGTTGATTCAACAATATCTAATTTAATGGTTTCAAGATAAAAATTTGGAACATTATCATTTATATCTTGTATTTCAACCTTCACATTAAAAACATTTAGAGGATTTTCTACTAGAACATCAAAGGTTAGGAAACAAGGATCTTCTGCAGCACAGATTGTCTCTCTGTCTATTCTGTCTTTTATATACAGGTTTCCATTGTCTAATTGCACAGCAAAATATTTCTCTGAAACATGAGAAACCAGACGAAATTGTCTATCAGAGAGTTCCTTAATATCAGTTCCCAGATCCTTTGCTAAGTTACCAACAAATGACCCTTTTCTCATTTCCTCAGCAATAGAATAATGAGTCTGAGCAGTGACTAAGTGATACAACAAAGAAATTAGGATGTAAAATTCTACTTGCCATCTCTTGTATGATTTTTCCTGTTGGGTCTTCATAATATCCTTCTATAGATGAAATGCATCAATTTAGGATTCCTTATTGTACCACAAGCTTTGTAATCCAGAAGAAATATTTAGATGAGTAAATGCCTTGTCATTTCATTCATTTGTTGTTTAAACAATTTCTTGATTTTTGTCCATCTCCAAATGGTTTCTAATATAAATTTCTTTTCACTTTCTATCTAAATCCATCATATTTACACCTGATGTTTGAAGGAGTGGCAATGGCTTCCTTTCCTTGAACAGATCTGCAATATCTGATTATACCATTGAATTCTACATTGTACTGGAAATCCCTCAACTTATGT
Organism: Limnodynastes dumerilii; assembly: GCA_011038615.1. Classification (NCBI taxonomy): domain Eukaryota; kingdom Metazoa; phylum Chordata; class Amphibia; order Anura; family Limnodynastidae; genus Limnodynastes; species Limnodynastes dumerilii. Next base: position 305,860 of record WWET01000520.1, read on the forward strand.
GTAAACAGCGGCGCTCTGAGGTACAAAAATGAAATTGCAGCACAAAATATATATATTTTATAAATACCTTTGATAAGAAATAACGTAAATAAAAAAAATTGTGAATGGTAAATATTATATATTTATTCCAATAAAATAATTAAATAAATAACTAAATACATTAATTAAAATGTTTATGACATTTTCTTATTGAAGATATTGATATTTGCTCTTGATGGAAGAAAAAGTAAACAAAACAACATAATGCATTACATGTTTTATATGTTTCACATACTTTTTTTTTTTATATATAGGAAACCTTTTAATCATATACACCAAAGTGAAGTGTTTCATGTTCTGTGCTGTGAACCTCTTTTAATATATACAGTCAATATAAAATAACAGTTTTTTTTCTTTTTTAAAATATCAAAAATAGCATATATAATTATCAGTGGTAACAGTTTTGTAAATGATTGGTTTAATTGAAAATTTCAAACTTCACAAGGCATTTATTATGAAAACAGAACAAAGATACAAATTATGGTCATGGTAATTTAAATATATAAACTATTCAGTTTGGCAGAACTAAAGTTGAAGGTATGGTATTGAGCACATTAGCCATTAATGTGAACTGTTTGCAAACTTTACAATCATGCTAAAAACAGGTATGTTGAAGTTAAAGTACATAAAGAACTTATAAGCACAGGCAATACAAATATTAAAAACTATGGCATGAAGAGTTAATGGTAAACAAATTTTAGTAGGACAAATCAATTACTTACAAATTATATGTAGAAAATATAACTGAAATACGCTGCATAGAAAATGTTCTACCCAAGAAAATAATTATACTCAAAATGTAAAAATGAAATTAGTAAATAGTATGGCAAAAGAGAATTTCTTTAAATTGTTACAAGATATGTAATAAAAAGATACATATATCCTAAACATATAGCAAAGTAATGCACTTAAGTCCAAATCATTTTACTTCCGTAATGTTATATATTATGAACACAAAACATTTATTTTTTAATGACACCAATTAAAAGTTTATGTTTATGTAGATACCTAGAATATCAGGGGCTTTAAACTTTCTTTTAGACATGTGAAGTGATAAAATGTTAAAGAAATCATATAAAATGTTGATACAAAATGTTCTTCTAATTGTCATCTTGATAAAATACATTTACTCTTGATAGTTTATCTAGATTAAATAAGGATAAACGAAGAACAACAGATACCTAATAGTCCCTATTTATTTATTAGAGCACTATTGCCCGGGACCGGTATCTGCCAAAAAACAGTCAAAATAGAGAAACCTCTAAAAAATGGAGAAAAAGTCCAAGCAGCGCTAAATAAATAAACTAAAAATTATTTATTATATGCAAAAGTATGGTGCAGATCAGCACATTAAAATGACATTGTTAAAATGGACATGGGAAATAATAAAAGTTAAATACATAAATATCCATATACCGCAGACATTGGTTGAACTGGACAGATGATATATGGTGAATCTGTATAATGGTCAGTATGAAATATAAGACCATGTAATCAAAATGTCCGTTGTCAAATTGGAAACTGATTAGTAACTGTGTGATCAGTTACTTTAAAGTTCCTTCGATTGTATGATGCCTTTGAAAATATACTCTGTTTTGATGGCACAATCGAGATAGAGATGGACCAGTGTAGCCCGTAGGTGGATATGACTGTTGAAGTGCATTAATTATCAAGTGAAGCCCAGATATATAAAGAATAACTGAGTGGTACGGTCTGTTGGATAAAATCAGCAAACAAATAGTAGTTGACAAAGCAATATGTTAAACTCACTCAGCCGTTGTGGCGCAGCCGAACTGGGTGCCTTGATCAGGCAGATACAATGTAGCTTGCACTGGCGGTATGAAGGTTATCTAGTGTCCCACTATTTAGTGGCGTCCCGCTGTCCCAATGAGAGTTGACCCTGCCTTCTGATGAAATTGAGCGTTGACTCAATGAAACGCGTCAAGGAACATTGACATTGGGAATACTACCTAATACTGCATATTGCTTTGTCAACTACTATTTGTTTGCTGATTTTATCCAACAGACCGTACCACTCAGTTACTCAGTATATATCTGGGCTTCACTTGATAATTAATGCACTTAAACAGTCATATCCACCCACGAGCTACACTGGTCCATCTCTATTTGTGCCATCAAAACAGAGTATATTTTCGTCCATCTCTTGCCATCAAAACAGAGTATATTTTCAAAGGCATCATACAATCGAAGGAACTTTAAAGTAACTGATCACACAGTTACTGATCAGTTACCAATCTGACAACGGACATTTTGATTACATGGTCTTATATTTCATACTGATCATTATACAGATTCACCATATATCATCTGTCCAGTTCAACCAATGTCTGCGGTATATGGATATTTACGTATTTAACTGTCATTATTTCCCATGTCCATTTTAACAATGTAATTTTAATGTGCTGATCTGCACAATCATACTTTTGCATATAATAAATAACTTTTATTTCATTTATTTAGCGCTGCTTGGACTTTTTCTCCATCTAGACTAAATATCGGCTTATGTGATCACCTTATAATTAAACTTAAAATAAAATAAATGTAAGTATGTCACTGCCTTTTGTTAAACTAGGGGTGTCTATTTATTGTGAAATCTGTTATTAATGTGAATTAAGAGCAAGACATGTACATTTTATTAGGGACCTTTTCTCTCAACAAACAGTATATATAAGAACAAACTGAATTTAATATGAGTAAACTGAGTTACAAGAGGTGTTTAATTATTGTATTAGATGGTCTACAAAATACATCTGAAATTTGGAACATATAAGAAAACAATATTCTAAAAAATGTTATAGTACTGTAGTATTGTCAATATGAAGATACAATTTTGGTGTCCTCAGTTTTGGGTAGTACCTCAATCACTCAGAACTCCAAGACAAAATAAAAACTATTCAGGTTCTTTTGTGTAAAGACCAAAAATAGTTTTCATAGAGTTAGTTAGTATCACAGTAAAATTTATATATTTACTAATTTCCATTGAATACCTCTGGTATACACAATACACAATCTATGAGTCATGTGGTAAGGGTAAAGGCCATGTTTACCATAGTTGTTTTGACAATACCTAGATTGTTGCCCACAAACAACCTTTGAACCTGAGCCAGTGAACCCCAATAACTCAATGGTGCTTCTTATCACAATTTTTTTTATATACTAGATGAAATAACAGTTGTGATTCTGGGTGAACAATAGCCCTTGTGAAATAATTATCTTTTTTGTTGAACCAACTTCAAACTACATACAAAACCATTTCTACAGGTTAACCAATTCTTCATTGACAATGTTTGAGATGGTATCCATAAAATTACATAAAACTTGGAAAATTCACCATAATCCTCGACTTTTCTGCAAGCTGATCTGTATGCAATCTGTTATAAATGTATAGTAATGTATAACATGACTTTGAAAGTATAGTTTTTGCACTGATACTGTAAATGTTCTCCTGCTGAGCTAATGTAAGGTGCTGACTGGCAGGGAACCATAATCACAATTACGGAAAATATTTTGTGCAGTTCCTGAAATTAGGCAGTTGGAGTCTTTTAGTCAATGTTTGTTTCTACCATTAGGATATGATGGGAGTAGCTAACATTCATCCGTATATATGTAACTATGGAAACAAACCGTTAGCCTGTGAATTTAAGTATATTCTTGGATTTTAAAGTCAGTCTAGTAAAATTTTTTAAAGAAAAACTTTGTCAGTAAACATCATAATTTTTTTTAACTACAATAAAAACATTATGTAGAATTGTTTTTATTTTTTGGACAATGATTTCTACCTTCATAACAAATATATATATATTTCAAAACATTTAGTAAAAGTAAAATCCTAAATAAAACCCTTTCTCTCCTTACAATATAATGTTCTTTTGCTGTGACCTCTCAATACATGTAGCTCCACACTGATATACACTGAGTTTACTCTCCAAATGATGTTTCATAGAAACACCAATCACTATTACTCTTGTCCTAAACACACACACCAATTCACATAAATAAAATGCACTCAAAGTTATGTGGCCACATGCTCTTGCTAATACTTACATAACAGTAAGTTATTTGTCTAACAGCCATTCCTTTTCACATAATACCAGAATGTATTCCCTGTACCCAATAATTAAATTTTAATGTTGCATGAATAAAAAATGCCTGCACCTGTATGAATAACAACACTAGTAAAACATTATTACATGAATACTTAAAAGTAAATTATGTAACAGTGTTGATTTTATTATTATTCATGCAAGAATGAATCAAAATGTCAATATTTATATTATGGTTAACAAAAATTGTATTAAGACTGCCACAGTATCACAATATAATCATAATAATTACAATAAATATTTTTGGTCATATCTTTAAAAAAAAACCCAAAAACAATATATGAACTATTACAACTTACCTCCAGTAGGTTGTTGGACGTTGAAGGTTGTTCATTATTTCTATTGTTAGTTTCTAAATTGTCAACATCAAGAAGACTGTCTATAGGAACATTTGAATTTGGTTTCAGAAAACTAAAATCACTTTCATTTGAATCCAGAGCCACGCAAACATCATAGGAGAGTGGGAAAGGTAAACTTGTAGTACTATATCTGGAAAATAACTGAGGATCCATCTGAGAATAAATGTTTGGCTGGATTGCGCTGAAGGCTGTTGAAGTTTTAACTTTCCTGCATTTTGACATAAGAGCTAAAACTACAGTCAACATGAAAAACAAAGTAATTAGAGCTAAAGCTATAACTAAATAAAATTGCAGATTGGACTGTGACTCTACATTAGCTGGCCTACTGTTTAGCTCAGGAACAGCATGTTGAAGGTCCTCAGCAGCAACAAGATTTATGGTTACAGTGGCTGAGAGTGAAGGTTTCCCATTGTCCTTCACTATGACAACAAGTCTTTGCCTAAAGTTATCCTTCTCTAGAAATACACGTGATGTTCTGATTTCACCAGTGTTGTGTCCAATATTAAATAATATTGGTTCTGATATTTGCATAAAATGGTAGGAAAGCCATCCATTGTGACCAGAGTCAGCATCAATTGCCACCACTTTTGTTACTAGATAACCTATTTCAGAAGCAAGTGGAACCATTTCAAATACACTTTCGCCATCTGGTGAAGGATAGAGAATTTTGGGTGTATTATCATTTTGATCCATTACACAAATTGTCAGAGTTGTATTACTGCTGAGGGCTGGAAATCCATTGTCTTTTGCAATGATCTGGAGGTAAAATTCCTTCTGGTCTTCGTAATCCAATGAGCGTTGTGCATAGAGAACTCCAGTCACTGGGTTAATGGACAAAAAAGAGAATACAGGACGTTTCTCCATCTGAGAATTTACAATGGAATATGTGATCTTACCATTTTCTTCTGTGTCGGGATCTGTAGCCTGTACACTAAAAACTGAGCCTCCTGGTAAGTTATTTTCTGGAATATAAGCAACATAATTACTCTTCTGAAAAACTGGTGGATTATCATTCACATCTGATATTACCAAACTGATGGTTTTTATTGTGGAAAGAGGTGGAAATCCTTTGTCAGTGGCTACTATAGTAATATTGTAATGTGATGTTTCTTCTCTGTCCAGAGCATGAGTAGTAATAATTTTATAATAGTGTCCAGATGATGATACTAGTTTAAATGGTAATGCATCTTTAATCTCACAGATAACATCACTATTTTCTGCTGAGTCCTTATCATGGATATTAATCAGAGCAACCACTGTACCTGGCAATGAGTCTTCAGAGATAGGACAGGCCAGAGAATTAATGGTCACTTCAGGTGCATTGTCATTCATATCTGTAATTTGGACCACCACATTGGCATGAGAAACTAGGCCTCCTCCATCCTGTGCTTGAACAGACATTTCATATGTTTTTGTAATTTCAAAATCCACATTTCCTTTGGTTTTTATTTCTCCAACTTTTGAGTCAATTTGAAAAACATTCAATGCATCTTGAGGAATGTCGCTGAAAGAATATGTTATCTCAGCATTTGAGCCTTCATCATTATCAAATGCTTTCACTGAAACAACTAGTGTGTCACATGGAACATTTTCATTTAGTGTAACTTTGTAGACCTCTTGAGTGAATATAGGAAAGTTATCATTAACATCAGTTACAGATATTTTGATTTGAGCAGTACCAGTGAGCACTGGAAGACCGCCATCTGATGCTGTCAGGATTAGTTCATAGTAACTCTGTGACTCTCGATTTACAGGTTTTTGTAAAATAATTTCTGGGTATTTGATGCCATCAGATTTAGTTTTTTCACCCAGTGTAAAATATTGGTTGTCACTGAGCATATATGATATCATTGAATTTGTACCTAAATCAGGATCTTTTGCATTTTTTAAAATAAATCGTGCACCTGGTGATGTTGATTCGAGAATATCTAATTTGATGGTTTCAATATAAAATTTTGGAACATTATCATTTATATCTTGAATTTGAACCTTAACATTGAAAACATTTAGAGGATTTTCTACCAGTACATCAAAGGTTAAGAAACATGGATCTTCTGCAGCACATAATGCCTCCCTGTCTATTCTATCTTTTATATACAGATTTCCATTGTCTAATTGCACAGAAAAATATTTCTCTGAAACATGAGAAACCAGACGAAATTGTCTATTAGATAGTTCCTTAATATCAATTCCCAGATCCTTTGCTAAGTTCCCAACAAATGATCCTTTTCTTAATTCCTCAATGATAGAATATTTAATTTGAGCAGAGATTGAAAGACAAAACCAAGAAATAATGAAGTAAAATGTTACTTGCCAACACTTGCATGATTCAACCTGATGGGTCTTCATATTATTCTTCTGTATATCAAATATAGCAATTCAGGTTTCCTTATGTACCACAAGCTTTGTAATCCAGAAGCATTTATACTAGGTTTTTCCTAGTCTCCACCTTGAAGTGTGCAGTAAATATGTTTGTAGTGTGAAGATGTAGCAATGGCTTCTTTTCTACACAGAACTGCAGTGTCTGACGTTACCAGTGAAATCTATTCTGTTTTTAAAACCAACTTTTGGTAAACAGTGGCGCCCTGAGGTACATTTGTGGAATTGCAGCAATTAAAATTTGTATATACAGTATATCTCAGAAATGAACTAAATTTAATGAATACATGAAAATTTCTATGTTTAACACCTTTGACAACACTTGCACTCTCTTAGTATATGTTAATTAGGATTTAATTATATATTTTTTTTTATAAAACAAATTGAAAAAAAACTATTACATGATGTTTCTAATGGTATTAAAACAATCAATTATGTGTCATTTATTTATGTATAAACATGTTTTGCTATACAATATAGTAAGTATGTTATATCTTAATAATATGAAGACAAAATGAGTGATCTCAGCTCTAAATATCTATCTTTTCTATGATAGGATTGTTTTATTTTTCACAGTTTTAGACTTTCATGTTCAAGATTTAGTACATTATTCACACTTTTTAGGCAATTTTTAAAATGTCATATTGTTTAATATATAACATTACTATCTTTCTATTTTGTAGCAAATGAAAAACTGATGTTAGAAGTATGTTAATTATATAATATACACTGCTCAAAAAAATAAAGGGAACACTAAAATAACACATCCTAGATCTGAATGAATGAAATATTCTTAATAAATACTTTATTCTTTACATAGTTGAATGTGCTGACAACAAAATCACACAAAAATGATCAATGGAAATCAAATGTATTAACCCATGGAGATCTGGATTTGGAGTCACCCTCAAAATTAAAGTTGTTCTGCAGGTGATGACCACAGACCACTTCTCAGTTCCTATGCTTTCTGGCTGATGTTTTGGTCACTTTTGAATGCTGGCGGTGCTTTCACTCTAGTGGTAGCATAAGACAGAGTCTACAACCCACACAAGTGGCTCAGGTAGTGCAGCTCATCCAGGATGGCACATCAATGCGATCTGTGCAAGCAGTGCCCAGAGCATGGAGGCGCTACCAGGAGACATGCCAGTGCATCAGGAGACAAGGAGGAGGCCAACAACCCAGCAGCAGGACCGCTACCTCCGCCTTTGTGCAAGGAGGAACAAGAGGAGCACTGCCAGAGCCCTGCAAAATGACCTCCAGCAGGCCACAAATGTGCATGTGACTGCTCAAACACTCAGAAACAGACTCCATGAGGGTGGTATGAGGGCCCGACGTCCACAGGTGGGGGTTGTGCTTACAGCCCAACACCGTGCAGGACGTTTGGCATGTGCCAGAGAACACCAAGATTGGCAAATTCACCACTGGCACCCTGTGCTCTTCACAGATGAAAGCAGGTTCACACTGAGCACATGTAACAGACGTGACAGAGTCTGGAGATGCAATGGAGAACGTTCTGCTGCCTGCAACTTCCTCTAGCATGACCGGTTTGGCAGTGGGTCAGTAATGGTGTGGGGTGGCATTTCTTTGGGGGGCAGCACAGCCCTCCATGTGCTCACCAGAGGTAGCCTGACTGCCATTAGGTACCGAGATGAGATCCTCAGACCCCTTGTGAGACCATATGCTGGTGCGGTTGGCCCTGGGTTCCTCCTAATGCAAGACAATGCTAGACCTCATGTGGCTGGAGTGTGTCAGTAGTTCCTGCAAGACGAAGGCATTGATGCTATGGACTGGCCCGCCCGTTTCCCAGACCTGTGTGTTTTTGTTGTCAGCACATTCAACTATGTAAAGAACAAAGTATTTAATAAGAATATTTCATTCATTCAGATCTAGGATATGTTATTTTAGTGTTCCCTTTATTTTTTTGAGCAGTGTATATTGATTTTAAAAGGGAAGTTTTTTCTACTAATCCAAAAAATACTTCTATTTCAACATTGCATATTGTGTACATTACTTTCACATATGAGATATATTTGAAGAACAGTAATCTAATCATATATCTAATGAACATAGCAGATAAACATCCAATAAATGATTGAGAAAAAACCTGAACATGTTTCTGGGCTCATTTAAGTGTTTAATTTCTATATTCTAGTGGTGAGCTGTGAATAATTTTTCTGCATGTTGTATATTAAATGCTAATATTGGGCATAGTTGTTAAATTGAAATATAAGAGGGATATTACTATGTTGCATTAAATCAAATAAAAAGCTTTAAATTTGTCTTGTGGGACAACTGACAGCATTTTATTGTTGATGGTACAACGTTTAATAAGTTAAAGGAGGCAAGGAAAAAGATAGTAAAAAAAAAGTTAGTAAGTAAATATTGTGGTTATGGGAACCATGGCCCATGATTGCCAAGAACCCAAGTTCTAATAGCATATGGGGCCATCAGCTCTAACTTAGAGCTAACCCCAAAAATATTGATTGTATTGTCAGAAACAGCGATAGCGGCAGATGCTGTTCATGCATTTATTAAACGTCAGCTCTATTATTATGTTTAAACTATGGCATACCTTACATTATAATGGAATAAAAAAGGAAAATGGATCAAGCAGTAGATAGGAGGACCAAGGGCACCATTAGAACTCTGGATAGGGTGGTACAACTCTCTCCATCTGATGCATGTAAAGCACAATTAGTGGGTTGTATATGCATTGTATAGATACCAAGGAGATTTAATTGTTGGAATAGACTAGGTGACTACAGATTGCCTGATCTGCAGCTTCCCAGTCTGTTCTAATGCCTAGGATCTGAGGGGTGCTGGGGGTTTACCTCCCTCCTCCTGCCAGCACTCATGGAGAAAGTTGTGTTCTGTAAAGTGAAGAGTAGAGCTGCACCAGGGGACTAGTCATTAAGATAGGAAGCATGTCCAACACAGATATAAAATCAGGCTCTGAGCTGATATTGAGCAGCAAGATAATGTTCAGATACAATAAGGATAAGTTATTATGATACAGTTTACAAAACAAATCTGAAAGCATAGAGTGTCTGAGATGCTTTACAGAAAATAGCCTTTTTAGGGAAAGTTAAAAAGTTGAAGCGATGTTAAGCAGCTCATGAAAAGCACATGTGAAATAGAAACCACTTCAAACTCGTTTTTGTTTAAGATAAACTTTATATAAATCTAATATTGCATTATATTTTATACAAAACCCTTCTATCTATTAATTTTGAAATGTAATATGAATATATTTCAAGTGTACTTTCATCTATATTTTTATATTTACATTTATATTCTGATATGTATATACAGTTAAAGCTGACTGATTTGATTGGTGCAAATTTGGTGCTCTAGGAATGATCACATTTGTTGATTACATAATATTTTTTTCAAAACAAATGTGAATGCCCTATAACCTCTAAATAAGAATGTCTTCATCTTGGCGCCACAAGTATTTATTCTATTTATTTTAGTAATTAAAATAAAACATTTCTTTAATTATTTATAATATAAAAAAAAATAGAAATACCCTCATCAATGAAGGCATTCTACAACTGCTGTGAATGCATTCTACAACTGCTGTGAAGGCATTCTAAAACTGCTGTGAATGCATTCTACAACTGCTGTGAAGGCATTCTACAACTGCTGTGAAACAAATTAAATGCTTTTCCTTTTTTTTGTTTTTTTACATTGGATGTGCGTATTATAGATTTTAAGTTTTTAAAGTGTGTTTACTTTTCAGCAGCATTTTGTATCTAGTGAAGCTATTAACTTTCAATGGTTTTAGAAAATTATTGCTGCTATGAGTATTATTTTTGCTTTGTTAAATGCATTAGTATATGTGAACAACCATTCAATTAATGTACTTATGATAGTGAATAATATATTTATAATATATTTGATATTTAAATAAACATCTACACATTTACTAAAACATAGCATAGTTCTAATTTTAACAACAGTGTAAGCTTTGCAACAATTATTATATTAAATAATTATATTATGTAACTATTAAGTACATCCTGTAGCAAACATACTGTACAATATAGTTATTTAGCAGTTACAAAGTTACAAAATGGTTTTAAACGTTAAGAAATTAATCAATTAGTAATGGTTAACCCCATGCAGCAACAAATAGACATATTTTTACTATATTGAACACATTTACAAAGTTTATTATTTTAACACTTTGACAATTTAGCAATATTATAACATAAACATATTATAAGAACTGTTAAATGAAAAAATGATATTAAAATAATTTATCAACTCACATCAAGCAGGTTGTTGGTTATTGAAGCATCTTCAACATTTTCCTTTGTAACTCCTGAATTGTCAACATCAAGGAGACTTTCTACAGCAACACTTGGATTTGGTTTCAGAAAACTAAAATCACTTTCGTTTGAATCCAGAGCAACACAAACATCATAGGAAAGTGGGAAAGGTAAACTTGCAGTACTATATCTGGAAAATAACTGAGGATCCATCTGAGAATATATGTTTGGATTTATAGCGGTGAAAGTTGTTGAAGGTTTATCTTTCTTGCATTTTGACATAACAGCTAAAATTACTGTCAGCATGAAAAAGAAAGTAATTAGAGCTAAAGCTATGACTAAATAAAACTGTACATTGGACTGTGACTCTACTTTCTTTGATTGACTGTTGAGTTCAGGAACAACATGTTGAAGGTTCTCAGTGGCAACAAGATTTAAGGTAACCGTGGCTGAGAGTGAGGGGTCGCCATGGTCTTTCACTATGACAACAAGTCTTTGCCTAAATTTATCATTCTCTAGAAATACACGTGATGTTCTGATTTCACCAGTGTTGTAGCCTATTGTAAAAAATAATGGTTCTGATGTTTGCATAAAATGGTAGGAAAGCCAACCATTGTGACCAGAGTCAGCATCAATTGCCACCACTTTTGTTACTAAATAACCTATTTCAGAAGCAAGTGGGACCATTTCAAATACACTTTCACCATCTGATGAAGGATAGAGAACTCTGGGTGCATTATCATTTTGATCTACTATACAAATAGTCAGTGTTATATTACTACTAAGGGATGGTAATCCATTGTCTTTTGAAACAATTTGAATGTGAAATTCCTTCTGGTCTTCATAGTCCAATGAGCGTTGTGCATAGAGAACTCCAGTCACTGGGTTAATGGACAAAAAAGAGAATACAGGAAGTTTCTCTATCTGAGAGTTTACAATGGAATATGTGATCTTACCATTTTCTTCTGTGTCGGGATCTGCAGCCTGTACACTAAAAACTGAGCCTCCTGGTAAGTTATTTTCTGTGATATAAACAACATAATTACTTTTCTGAAAAACTGGTGGATTATCATTCACATCTGATATGGCTAAACTGATGATTTTTATTGTGGAAAGAGGCGGAAATCCTTTGTCAGTGGCTACTATAGTAATATTGTAATGTGATGTTTCTTCTCTGTCTAGAGCATGAGTAGTAATAATTTTATAATAGTGTCCAGATGAAGATAATAGTTTAAATGGTAATACATCTTTAATTTCACAGACAACATCGCCATTTTCTTCTGAGTCCTTATCATGGATATTAATCAGAGCAACCACTGTGCCTGGTAATGAGTCTTCAGAGATAGGAGAGGACAGAGAATTAATGGTCACTTCAGGAGCATTGTCATTCATGTCTGTAATTTGGACCACCACATTGGCATGAGAAACTAGGCCTCCTCCATCCTGTGCTTGAACAGAAATTTCATACATTTTTATTGTTTCAAAATCCACATTTCCCTTTGTTTTGATCTCTCCACTTTTAGGGTCAATTTGAAAAACATTCAATGAATTTGAAAGAATGTTACTGAAAGAATATGTTATCTCAGCATTTGAGCCTTCATCATTATCATTTGCTTTCACTAAAACAACTATTGTGTCACATGGAACATTTTCATTTAGTGTAACTTTGTAGACCTCTTGAGTAAAAATAGGAAAATTATCATTAACATCAATGACAGATATTTTGATTTGAGCAGTACCAGTGAGCACTGGATGACCACCATCTGATGCTGTCAGGATTAGTTCATAGTAACTCTGCACTTCCCGATCTACAGGCTTTGCTAAAATTATTTCTGGGTATTTGATGCCATCCAAATTAGTTTTTTCACCCAGTGTAAAATATTGGTTGTCACTGAGCATATATGATATTATTGAATTTGTACCTAAATCAGGATCTTTTGCATTTTGTAAAACAAATCGTGCACCTTGTGATGTTGATTCAACAATATCTAATTTAATGGTTTCAAGATAAAAATTTGGAACATTATCATTTATATCTTGTATTTCAACCTTCACATTAAAAACATTTAGAGGATTTTCTACTAGAACATCAAAGGTTAGGAAACAAGGATCTTCTGCAGCACATATTGCCTCCCTGTCTATTCTGTCTTTTATATACAGGTTTCCATTGTCTAATTGCACAGCAAAATATTTCTCTGAAACATGAGAAACCAGACGAAATTGTCTATCAGAGAGTTCCTTAATATCAATTCCCAGATCCTTTGCTAAGTTACCAACAAATGACCCTTTTCTCATTTCCTCAGCAATAGAATAATGAGTCTGAGCAGAGACTGAGTGATACAACAAAGAAATTAGGATGTAAAATGTTACTTGCCATCTCTTGCATGATTTTTCCTGATGGGTCTTCATAATATCCTTCTATCGATGAAATGCATCAATTTAGTATTCCTTATTGTACCACTTATTTTTACAATTTCTAGCTTTTTGTCCATCTCCAAATGGATTCTAAAATAAATTTATTTTCACTTTCTATCTAAATCCATCATATATACACCTAATGTTTGAAGGAGTGGCAATGGCTTCCTTTCCTTGAACAGATCTGCAATATCTGATTATACCATTGAATTCTACATTGTACTGGAAATTCCTCAACTTATGTGTAAACAGCGGCGCTCTGAGGTACAAAAATGAAATTGCAGCACAAAAAAATATATATTTTATAAATCCTTTTGATAACAAATATCGTAAATAAAAAAAATTGTGAATGGGAAATTGTATATTTTTATTTCAATAAAATAATTAAATAGATGTTTCTTCTTAATGGAAGAAAATAAAATAAACAAAACAACAATGCATTACATGTTTTATATGTTTCACAGAGTAACACTAGTGGTACTTTTTTCTGTTATATAGTAAACCTGTTAATAATCATATACACCAAAGTGATGTGTTCCATGTTGTATGCTGTGAACTTCTTTTAATATATACAGTCAATATGAAATAAATGTTTTTTTTCTTTTTTAAATATCATAAATAGCATATAAATATCAGTGGTAACAGTTTTGCAAATGACTGCTTTAATTGAAAATTTCAAATTTCACAAGGTATGTATTATGAAAGCAGAACAAAGATACAAATTATGGTCATGGTAATATAAATATATAAACTATACAGTTTGGCAGAACTAAAGTTGAAGGTATGGCATTGAGCACATTAGCCATGAATGTGAACTGTTTGTAAACTTTATAATCATGCTAATAACAGGTATGTTGAAGTTAAAGTACATAAAGAACTTGTATGCCCAGGCAATACAAATATTAAACACTATGGCATGAAGAGTTAATGGTACACAAATTTTAATAGGACAAATCAATTACTTACAAATTATATGTAGAAAATAAAACTGAAGTACACTGCATAGAAAATGTTCTGCCCAATATCATAATTATACTCAAAATGTAAAAATGAAATTAGTAAATAGTATGGACAAAGGAATTTCTTTAGATTGTTACAAACAAGATATGTAATAAAAAAGATACATATATCCTAAACAAATAGCCAAGTAATGCACTTAAGTCCAAATCATTTTACTTCCGTAATGTCATATATTTTGAACACAAAACATTTCATTTTTAATGACACCGATTAAAAGTTTATGTTTATGTAGATACCTAGAATATCAGGAGCTTTAAAGTTTCCTTTAGACATGTGATCATACAACACCTGGAGAACCACAGGTTGGCCAGGCCTGATCAAAAGGCTTATCTCATCACTGTATAATTACATTTTAAATAACAAATTAAGTATATCACTGACTTTTGTTAAACTAGGTGTGTCTATTTATTGTGAAATCTGTTTTTAATGTGAATTAAGAGCAAGACATGTAAATTTCATTAGCAACATTTTCTCTCAACAAACAGTATACATAAGAACAAACAGAATTAAACTGAATTATAAGAGGTGTTTAGTTATTATATTAGATGGTCTCCAAAGTACATCTGAAGTTTAGAATTTGTTGAGAATTGTAAAATTATTTATAGTACTATCTATTGCCAATATGAAGATACTATTTTGGTGCCCTTAGTTTTGAGTAGTACCTCAATCACTCAGCACACCAAGACAAGATAAAAATTCTTCAGGTTGTTTTGTGTAAAGACCAAAATATAGTTTTCATAGAGTTAGGTAGTATAACAGTAACATTTATATTCACTCATTTCCACTGAATCTGGTATACACAATAAACCTTCTTTGAGTCAAGTGGTAAGGGTAAAGGTCAAGTTTACATAGGCGTTTTGACAGTACCTAGATTGTTGAGCACAAACAACCTTTGAACCTGAACCAGTGTACCCTAATAACTCAGTGGTGCTTGTTATCACATTCAAATTACAACTTCAAACTACAAACAAAAACATATACAGACTTTTACAGGTTAACCTTAAGGTTAAGGTTCTTCATTGACAATGTTTGAGATGGTATCCATAGAATTCCTTAAAACTTGAAAAAATCACCATAATCCTCGACTTTTCACCAAGCTGATCTGTACTATGCAATCTACTTTAAATGTATAGTAATGTCCAATATGACTTTGATAGTATAGTTTTTGTGCTGATACTGTTAATTTTCTCCTGCTGAGCTAATATAAAGTATTATGCTGCCTGGCAGGGAACCATAATCACAATTACTGACAATTTTTTGTGCAGTGCTTGAAATGACTCAGTTGGAGCCTCTTAGTCAATGTCTGTTTCTACCGTTAGACAGATATGATGGCAGTAGTTAACATTCATCCATATATATGTAAATATGGAAATAAACCGTGAGACTTGAACTTAAGTATATTTTTGGATTTTAAAGTTGGTCTAGTAATTGTAAAAGAAAAACTGCATGTAAGTAAACATAAAAAATTAAAATTTGATAAAAACATTATTTAGAATTGTTTTTATTTTTTGGACAATGATTTCTACCTTCATAACAAATATATATATTTCATAACAAATATATATATTATATTATTATATAATATAACCCTTTCTCACCTTACAATATAATGTTCTTTTGCTGTACCCACTCAATACATGTAGCTTCACACTAATATACACTGATTTTACTCTCCAAATGAGGCTTCATAGAAACACCAAACACTACTACTCTTGTACTAAACACACACCCCAATTGACCTAAATAAAATGCACACAAACTTATGTGTCTTGTATTCTGTTGATAATATTTACATAACAGTAAGTTATTTGTCTGACAGCTATTCCTTTTCATATAATACCAGAATGTATTCGCTCTGCCCACTAAAAATGTTTTCAATGTTGCATGAATAAAAAATGCCTACACCTGTATTACTAAAAACACTAGTAAAACAATATTACATGAATACTTAAAACTAAATTATGTAACAGTGTTGATTTTATTATTATTCACGAAAGGATAAATCAAAAGATCAAAATGTATATTATGGTTAAAAATAGTAATAATCATTATTATTATTTCAATAAATATCTTTAGTCATATATTTTTTAAAAATCAATCTATAAACTATTGCAACTTACCTGCAGTAGGTTGTTGGACGTCATTATTTCTATTGTTAGTTAGTTAGAAAATGCAAAAGAGATGGCTCCTGATTAAAAAATGTTTTAATAATATCACAATATCAAACTGACAATGTAAAACAATGTAAAATACATATACAAGTACCAGGACATAAAAGGCATCCACTACCCGGAATATAGGAACAAATAAAGATGGCAAATATATATGTTCCTAATAATTCTACAGATTTGAGAGCACATATGGGGGCTGAAGCCTATATACAATAACTGATTCAGTCAATAAATAGATCATTAGTAACAGCTCATAGGCAGAAAGATAATTGAAATAACACTGTCACTGGATTTAGCGGTGTGAGGTACCAGGATCAATGGCAACAGACTCCTGTTTTGCTCCGTGACAATATAACAGTCCAGACACAACGATATCAAGCAGAGAAACTGCACCATGGGGGAACAGAAAGTCCTGTCTGGACTGCAACAACAGGTAAGGTATGGACAAACTTGCGTCTTGGTTATCAGTATAGATGGAGAATATGGGGAGAAAAAGAGGAAAAAAACAATAGTGCACACTGTGATATCAGATGGATAGTAAATGAATTGCACTCACATGGTTTTTTCTTGATAGTAGACACGTAACAAGTATGGACCGTCCGGTCCTCTGGTGCTGCGATGTTGCGATGCGAGTGGATGCAGAGTGATGCACGCAGCTGGAGATCAGCTGGAGCTAGAGATTGGAGTCTGCTGTAGCACGGTCTTGGGCTGTCACTTGTGCGGGGTACGGCTCGGGAGTGCCTCACCGGTCCTCCGTGTCAGTGGTGTGCCTCAATGTTACTTTTCCCTGCTGCCTGCAGTACTCGTTTTCTGTAACTCCCTTTCGGCTGCTGCTGTTATGCTTGTGCAGGTGTTGTTCTCTGCTCCTGGGTATGTGGTTCGCGGTTGCTCCACGGATGAAGTCAGCTGGTCCTCACCGTTCTCCCGCTGTGCGCTTGGCGCGCCCGTGGCTGTGTGACCTGGGAATACTGGTCTGCTGATGTACTACTCTTTGTGACGATATTGGTATAAAACGTTGTTTATTTGAACAAAACAAATATGTAAATAAAATTTCAAAGTGTTGAGCTCCTTCCTACGCGTTTCGTCACCGTAAAAGTGTAACTTCGTCAGGTCGTCAGGTAAGGTATGGGTTTGTCTTACCAAAAGAAACTGTATTCGTAAAACTGATTGATGGCAAGATAAATATCTCAAACCTGATCCAAAAGTGCGGTTTCAATCATGCAGCTTAACTGGAGGATGTGACCATACTAGGTGTCTCCCGGCAGATGGATGAAATCTCAGTCCCCAGATTGCAGTTAGTGACACGTGCCAGTGCCAAAGATCTTACAGCTGTTATTAATTGATGGTTGTAGGCTTTACCTCAAGATTTTCAGCGTGATTAAAGGTGAGATATCTCACATTAAGAATATGCCTCTCTGTGCACGATCGCCCGTTCACATGGGCGGGCAGCGCCGCACGGCTTCCACCAGCCACAATGTATAACAGTGTAGATCAGGCAGGGTAGTGAAGTGCTCAGTTTTTTAAATAGTCAGTCCTGCAAAGGTTGATAAAAAGTGTCCTTTCGGAACGCTATATTGTTGCCTTGACGCGTTTCATCTCACACTGGAGATTTCTTCAGAAGAAATAAGGCATACTCCGGCCAATGGTGATTTAAGCGCAAGGTCATTGTGTGTCTTTTGCAATTTCTTTGTTGGGGTGTCACCACCCACCACCTGCGATTGTCCTAATCACCTGAGTTGCACATATTTGATCTGTACATTAGACACATCCATTTGGACCCCCATTTGTTATTTGTATTTTCCATATACATTTCTATATATTGTATTTTTATTTATTAATAGGTTCCATTCCCTAACTCACTAACCACTTAGTCCTAAGCGCTCATCATTGTTTCTTTTAATTACACCTGAATGTTAACCCCATATGCTAAGAAAGGACTTTACCTAAAAAATCAATTAATACAAGTGACATGAATTCAGCCATATTTAAAAATAATTTGTTATTATAAGAAATACACCAATAAACATGAGTATAGGTATATGAATCAGGAGCCACTCATAATGTACGAAACTAAAAATAATAGATTTAATGCATACAATGCATCTATAAAGAGACAGAGAGCAATATAAAACAATATAATATAAAGTAAACCCCATCAAAGACATGAACTTCAGACCCCATTTCTTACAAAAATGTACATAATGACATAATATTCTGATTATGTTGATAGTAATTGGAAAACAGGTATTTTTCAAAAAATATTCTTATTAATTAGTAGTTTAAATTCCATTTTTAATTTCTACTAATTTGGCTCTATCGTTTACCACCATTTTTCTGTACCCTATTTCCAGACTCTAATAATTGAGCTCCCATTTTAAACTCAATACACGACATCTATTCATAAACGGCCTACAAAAAGAAACAAACCACACAATAACTAAGACATTTTTTGTGTGAGGAGAGTATATATTGCAAAATAAGTAAAGATTGTCCCACAACTCCAGCACCTTCTCTACCGATTGATATTATAGGGGGCAAAAATCACATCCCTCGGCTTGGTGTTTACCCAAAATCGAGATCAATGTTTTCATTAAGGCCCTCTGGATACAACGTGTTTAGCGTGTGTATCCAGAAGGCCTCCCTAACACAAAGAGTCCGGTATCGATCACCCCCTCTTTAGGTTGGTGGAATATGTTCAATACCAATGATACTTAGATCTGAGATCTTACTGGCATGGTGGGAAGCAAAGTGTCTTGCCACACTATGGGCCTGATCCTGAGCTACGGCCGCCGTCGCTCTAATGCGCATGGCGGCGGGCAGATGTTGCCCGGCGTTACTATAGTAGCGCCATTGGGACGCTGGAGTGGACGTCCTCCAGCGTCCCAACGCTCACGTTACTCCTGGTGGGCGGGGGGAGGTAAGTAAATCAGGCTGGGGGGGCGTGCTAAGAGGCCAT
>WWET01000520.1:325602-343263 GCA_011038615.1 Limnodynastes dumerilii
ACAATGGGCCTGATCCAGAGCTACGGCCGCCGTCGCTAGTACGGTGGCCGTAGCTCTAATGCGCATGCGCCGGGTAGATGTTGCCCGGCGTTACTATGGAAACGCCCGATCTGTCCCTACGCTCACGTTACTGCTGGTGGGGGGGGAGAGGTAAGTAAATGAGGCTGTGTGAGCGTATGGCCCCTTCCTTATGCCGGGCGAAGCTAGGGTAGCCTTCAGCCGGCGTAAGGAAACGCCCGCACGAGTGTCGGGCCAGAGCACCGATGTTACGCTGAGCGCTACAGCGCTCAGTGTAACATCGTAGCTCTGGATCAGGCCCTATGATTCTGAATGGACTTAGTGACATTCCTCTTATGTTCCAAAAAACGGAGTCGCAGCATGCGGGTAGTACGTCCCACATACTGGACTCCGCATGTACAGAAAAGCAAATAAATCACATAATCTGTGTTGCAGTTAATGAAATTTTTTATAGGGAATAGCTCCTTTGTAACGAAAGATGTAAAATGAGTAACTCTATGTCCAATAAAATCGCACGTGAGACATCGAGTCCCACCACACCTGAAATATCCCTTAGTGGGGGGAGGAAGGGAACATTTGGAATTTAGGGGAGCAGAAATTCCTGCTATAGGTGGTTTGGATGTTTTTGACTTCCCTTGAGCATCAAAAAGGCTAGGAGCTAATATATTTTTCAAATTACTAGCCCTTCTAAAAATCACTTTAGGTTGTTTGGGCAAACAGGACTTGAGGACTGGGTCACATCTAAGAAGACGGTAATTATTTTTCATGATTTTATTAATACAGTGCGCTGCCTTATTATGTTTGGAAACAAAAGAGATATTAGTATATTGGTTATTTGATTTAATAAAATTTGATGTATTGCTACCAACCAGATCTACCGTATCATTATTCCCATACTTAGATGTAATTTTAGGTTTTAATAAGGCTTCCCTACCCAATTCCAGCGTATCCTCCAGCGTCTTATCAAGAAGCGCTGTAGGATACCCCTTTTCCCTAATTGATTTAATCATCCCCTCAGCCTGAACCTGAAAAGTGTCAACCGAGGAACAGTTGCAGCGAATCCTTCTCAACTGCCCCCCGGGGATATTAGACAGTCACACCTTTTTGTGATTACTTGAAAAATCAAGAAAGTTGTTCGTGTCAACAGGTTTCTGATAAGTACATGTCACAATCTTATTATCAACAATGGACAAAGAAATGTCTAAAAACTCTATAGCCGAAGGGTGTTGAGTGAAAGTAAATGACAAATGAAAGTTATTAGAGTTTAGTGTATTGATGAAGTCACTGGCTGACTCCGCCGGGCCGTCCCAAATAAAAGACATGTCATCGATGTAACGGCGATAGAGGACCAAGCGCGCATCGGCCCCACCTCTCCTCAAAGACGCCCATGTATAGGTTGGCGAAGCTAGGCGCGAACCTGGTCCCCATCGCCGTCCCAAGGATCTGTAAATAAAATTGATTGTTAAATAAAAAATAATTATGAGTTAAGATGAAAAGAATATTGTTACTTAATTGTGTTAACTATAAATAGATTATATTATCTTAGTCAATTTTTAAAGCTTTCATAATAGAGTTCTTGGTACAGCACTCTTGGAGAATGGAGAAAATCATGACATTGGTAACAGAAATGTTGTCATTTGGATTTTTTTAATTTCTTTTTTATTTCATTCTCTTCTCTTTATTCTCATTGGTTGCTATGAGCAACATCTCCACTTTTTCATAGTTTATTAAATCTAGCCACCAATATCTTCTAAATGCAGAGTAATATTCAGGAATTTACTTCAATACAGAATGATTCCGGTGTTATGAACATTGCTTGGAAAATCTAGTTTATGCTTTGTCCAGGTGTTACTGTTTGCTGGTGAATAGTTTGTCCACAATATATTTTTTTAATAATTATACCAATTCAAAGCAAAAAAAAAAAATACATTGCTATGACATACACAGGGGTTGTCAAAAAAGCATTCAGGTACATATGAATTGTGTTCACAAACAAATGTGAACACATGATCATTTTAACACAGAAAAAGGTACAATACTCTAACATCAGCACTATAAGTTTTGGAAACATAAAATAACAGGAGTGTAGTGAGTTATGGCGATTTAGGAGCTGGAAACATTGATCAGTATCATGGTGGCTTTATTGTCGAAACCCAAAATGCAGCAAGGCAGAAAGGAAAATGCAGAAAATAAGTCCAAATTCACTAAAAAAATAACAGCAAATAGAAATATATACAGCTTCAGCAGCAGATCAGGTGTCAAGTTATACAGTAGTAATGAAGTTTCATCTGGCTTTGGGAACAGTGACCTATATTCCCTAACACGAGACACTAGTCAGTAGGCTTGAGGGG
The DNA here is from genome assembly GCA_011038615.1 of Limnodynastes dumerilii. Lineage (NCBI taxonomy): Eukaryota > Metazoa > Chordata > Amphibia > Anura > Limnodynastidae > Limnodynastes > Limnodynastes dumerilii. The sequence goes on from WWET01000520.1 coordinate 327,972, forward strand.
TTTAAGGAACATATTTGATTTCCTGAAATGGGAGGATGGAGTGATTAACTACTTTAGACCATGCCACAAGGAGTACAATGCTTACTTGCAATAATAAAATAGTTATGAATATTGGGTACATTAAAGACCACATATACGCAATCTACGTAACGAAACGATACGTAGATTACATAAAATATTTACTACGCATGCATAGTAGCTACAATTGGTAAATGACGGACGTATGTTGGAAGACGGACGTTGTTGTGGATCCAGCCCATTATAACAAGAACATGGGATCCTAAATAATAATACTCACATCAGGAATTTAACAGGAAATGTAATAAGGAAATTAAACCTAAACTGATTATGATGTAATTATACAAGTGATTCTTGTCATTCCTGTGTGTACGTGACACCACAGAAAGTGTATCAATATATGTCTTAAAAAAGTGTTTAATGTTTTTCTCTATCCAACTGAGGTTACACATTTTCCATGTGGAATATGGTCAATTCCTTTTACTCATATAGAGAAAACAGTATTTGAGCTGCACTAACCCATTTCTGCAAAACTGAGGAACAAAGGAACATTCCAGTCTCAGCTGCATGGAATTTTGGACAGATTTAGGTATCTCCCAGGTCCATAATAAACCACCTACAGGGGAGAGGTCAATTCTATCGAATACCTAAAGAAATTTAAGAAACTCTGAACCTAAGTGTGATCCAGGTTTTCTCTAATAAAGAAAATTGTGAAAGTAAATGCTCAAACTGGTTACACCAATCCTCATGTGAGAATTTACTAATAATTTTATTTACATGGTACTTAGCTTGCATAAAACCCATTGGTGAGGCTCTGACTCATATTTATCTATTGTTTACACAAAGGTTAAAACCTTCTTCTGAGGTCTTTTTTATGATAAAGGCAATCCCACTCAAACTCAATGTTAATAAGGATAAAAGTGTAACAAATGTTTGAAGTCTGGATTTTTTATGAGCTGAAAGAATATTGCTGCATGTGCATTTTGCTTGAATCTACACCTAAGTATATGCCAAATTCTCTGTGTTGCTCACAACACAATGTTTTTCATATATATTTGTCTACCTCTTCTAGGGTGTAGGTTGTATCTGCCTCCATTGTGTTTGTTAAGTGTCAGATTTGGTTAGCAAGATGGGGAGCAACTGCAGGGGATAAATAATCTTTGGAAAGGAGATCCCTTTAAGCAAATTCACATGCCCCAAGTAGGAAAATTTAAGATGTTCCTATTTTCCATATTTTCTGTCCTTGATGAGCATTTTCATATTCAAAATATATAGGTCAGTGACAAATTTTGGCAAGGTCAATTCCCAAGTAGATCAGGTGAAGTTGCTCCCATTGCAATGAGTTGACCGTCCACACACTGGATAAGTCACCCCTGATTTAAAATATTTATAGCAGTGGACATTGTTTATTCACACAAAACCTAGAGACCTTCCCATATCTATTAATCTTTTCTAGAACTATAGGGACTAGATTATAGGGACTATTCTGGATAAAAGATATAAAGAACCAGATCGTCTGCAAATTTTGTCATCTTATTTTATTTATGGTCAACATAATAAACATTGCCTAAGATTTCAATATCTGTAACAAAGGATTTATTGCTAGATTGAAAAGCAATGGATACAATGGTCAAAATGTCTAGTTGCCCGACACATCCCATTGATTAATAACTGGGTGGTTGGGTTATTAAATAAGTAGCAAATCAATCCTATAAAATCACGGCTAAAGGATCTACATTCTAATACTTTGAAAAAATGAGGCCAGAGAACAGTATTGAATGTTTTTATGATTAACAAGACTCAAAAGCATGCTTTGACTGTTGGGATTGTGAGCAGAGGATGCCACTGCCACTTTTGATATTTAGACAAGTTTTGACTGAGTGAACATTAGAAGCTTAGGTAAATAGATTGTAAAGTGGTAGCCATTATTTTGCCTGTAGGCTTGTAATCAGAGTTTAAGAAACTGATAGATTAATAAGAGTTTTTGTTTGATTTAGGTCAACCTAGGTCCCATAAGCATCACTGAAGCCTGGGTAGAGGTTGTTGTGACTATAGATCTTTTGTATAAATCTTGCAGGAATGAAGTGATATGAGGCTGTAGCAATTTGTAGTACTCAGCTAAAAAGTCATCAAGTCCAGGGGTCTTGTGCAGTTGAAGATGCAAAATGGCTGTCTTCCTCTGTCATGTTTGACTACAAGGCTTCATGAGATTTGCCGCTTGCATAATCTTCATAGAGAAATATGTAGTGCCTGTGGATCTGTTTTAAATTTGAGGTGTAGTGCTAAAAAGTATCATCAGGTGAACGAATGCTCTATGATTATAAATAAATACAGCATCTGGAAGGTCTGGGTTTGGACAAAATAGTGGCTGCCTTATGGCCACATCAATAATCTTTCTATTTCGTAAAGTTTAAGTTGACTTTAGCCTCTGATGCTAAGAAGTCCTCAAGCATACATTTTATAGACTCAACACATATTGGCTGACGCAGAGCTCATATAGGGCAGTATTCAGACCTCTGGCCGCATTGCATACGAGGTCTTTAAGACCGCATATACGCAATCTACATTGCAAAAAGTAACGTAGATAGCATAACGAAATTACTGCGCATGCGCAGTAGTTCATATCGGTAATCTCCAGCCGCATATGCAATGCGGCCAGAGGTCTGAATATGGCCCTTAATGATCAAATGCTGGCCTCATGTCATCTCACCATTGTATGCAATGTGCTTGTGCGGCTTGTTTTGCCATATAGCTGATCACATGTTCCCTCATTATGGCTTTGGACGTGGTTCAGAAAAGAGCAGGCTTGTTCACATGCTCTGTTGTCATGGCAATTAGCCCACCAGCCTACCAGACAAGCCTTAAAGTTTTAGCATACAAGTAAGTAGGAAATCCCCAAATATGGTTCAGCATTGAAGTATTGGGGAAGTAAAATATAAAAAATATAGGTAATAGCAACCATGACTATCTCATCGTTTTTTTCAGTTGAGATCTTCCAGTTCAGATCTTGTGCTGCAGTATATGGACGCTCCTGTAGTTATTTGTCTTATCTGAGCGACTGTCATATTTTTTCTTCTTCAGACTTGCTGCTGTGCACAAAGGGGAAGGTTAGTGTTAGGGCTGAAGGAGAAGGTTAGGGTTAGTCTTTGGGAAATGGAGGGTTAAGGGAGGGTTAAAGTTAGGATAAAAAACTTACTTGTCTGAACAGAAACCTTCACGACTTCTGGAGTCGCAGCAGCACCACTTTCTAATATGGAAACTGACAGCAATTGCCACCAGACACTATTCAACTGCTGGAAGATGGTCTTTCGGAAAACAGGCAAACAACAGCCAACAAACCACACCCATTTAGAAATTATACATCATATTCCAGTTTTCCCATTAAAGCTGACAACATTTCTGTAAATCAACAAAAACTATTCCGGTCCATTGTATAATAAACTTGAATTTTTACTATTTCTATAGTAAACATTGAAAATATTTTCTTTTAAGAAAGGAAGGAAAACAGGTTTATCAATTTTGCCATCTGTAAACAACCTTACATTACAGTGTCTACAGTAACAGAAATAATTCTAAAACGTGAGATGCAGTATGGTATTAGCTAATAAATAGTTCCTTAACATTTAGTCTTGGGTTATTTGCCATATGTCCAATAAATAACATTATCTAATCTATTTTGCAATGAAATGATGAAACAGACAGGAAGATTAAAAAAAAAATACTTGCCTCCTCCTTGCTTTGAATATTTTCATTCACTGGATCTTCACTGCAGCCATTTTTGTTTCATAATTTCCCTTTAAAATACCTTCATTTACAATTACAATCCATATCTGACTTCTACACAGCAACATCCAGTTCCCAATGTAAGCAAATATATTTGTTATTACCCAGAAATAATACATATTTGGGTGCATTGCTTCTTGCTGCTCGGCAGAATGTATCATTGAGTAATATAGCTGTTATTTTCCACAGCTAGGTCCTTCAGACAAAGCTAAAGAGTGGCGCTCAGAGGCGGAAGGGTGAATTGCAGCACAATTCTAAATTATTAACAATAGTCATTTTTTCAGCAAAAACGATAGTAAGCCTTTTATATAATTTTAGAATAACAATAAAGCATCTTTAAAAAAAAAATCCCTAACTGCAACATTATCAAAACTAACAGTTAATTCATGTATCACATTTATTTATTGAGCCATAAAAACCTCTGAATAATATAATTTAGCACAAAAAAGTAAGAGAATTGTTGTTCTTTCTAGAACGGTAAGGCCAGTATGGAATCACAGCCTCAATAATGTTTTTTACAAATGGGAATTATTGGAAAGTAAATATCATTGAATAATGACTGAATTAAATATTGTCATTATCAACCCACTCATTTATCATAAAATTTGTAAATAATAACTAGGATCCAACTGGTTCATAGTTATTCTCACCACTTTCTCTTTTGAGTATATCTAGGTTTTATCCAATGTCTAATACAGAGTTGTTCCTAAAATTAATGCAAGTTCTAGAGCATATGTAAATATAGTGCTTTTATGAGTCATATGTACCATAGTGCAACCATAGTAAACAGAATTCTGCAAATAAACTTATCCACCATCACACACTATTGCCCTTTTAATATCATTAACCGACTGCATTCTGGCAGTTTTTTGTGATTTTTTTTTAAATTTATTTAAAGATTATGGTCCTTATTCACACTTAAGTAAGTGCAGAAACTCTGTGTGTATTTTTACAAGTGGATAAACTGCGCATGTAGAACTCAAGCATATGCACGGAAACCATGGGCAACCTGTTCACAGACACGTACAGCTGACTTAAGACTGATTCACGCATTGGCACGGAATGAGTCCTCCATGCGTGGCTAGATGGGCAAGACTGTGTCTGTGAATCAATCAGCCATGGTTTCCGTGTGTATGTTTGAGTTTTGAGTATACGCAGTAAATCCACTCTTATAAATACACACAAAGGGCCTGATTCAGAGATGCGATTTTATCGCTACTTAGGTGCGTATATTTAGGATCTTAGAAAATTCGCATCAATGCGCATGCATAGTAATAGTGCAACACCATCTACGTAGAGGTTAGGATCTTAAATTCGCTAAGCGCGGACCTGTGAATCGATCGCAAGCACTTAAGATCTTAAGTGCTGTGGAAGTTTAAGATCTGAAGGATTTGCATGGAAATGGACGGGGGGAGGCAGGGAAATGAGGGAAAGTGGGCGTGGGCAGACACTTAGGATCTCAAATAACCGCAACTACTTCCCTTAAGATCTCAAATGACTAACCCCAACTACTTCCCTTAAGATCTCAAATGACAGCGCAGAGTTAGGGTTGCTCAATGGTGGTCTAACTTTAAGATCCGCCGCTGTTTGCAAGGGGAGTGACTATTTAAACAGCAGTCGCATCTCTGAATCACCCCCAAAGATTCTGCACTTACTTAAGTGTGAATCAGGGCCACACTTTTTTTGAGCCAGTATTATAAATATATGACCCATTTAAAGAGCGTTAAGGAAGGCTTTTTTGGCCACTTCCGAGGACTGTGTCAAGTGAGTCCAGCAGAACGAGGGTTGATCTGCAGATTAAGGTGCACTGTATGGGGATTGGTCTACATGTGATGGCCACCACGAATGATCTTGTAAAGCAGTTGCATGGACCATTACTTTTATCCTCCTGATAAATAGTGAAATCGGGGTACTGTGCTTCTCTGCCATGTGGTGCAATGTCTAGAAAATGTGTTAACTATCTGGACTACTTTTTGCTATCTCTATGGTGTGGTAATGTTAAAACGGAAGAAACGCTGTATGACTCCACTCCTGAAACAGTGCCATGAGCTTTTTTTTTCAACACAAGGTTGGGGACAACACAAGGACTATTTCCCTCATATTTGCTCTCTCATTTGTGTCAGGCTTCTCATAAGTTGGTCAAAGGGGTCTTGGCACATTAATTTTGCTGTTCCAGTGATTTGGAGGCAACCAAAAGACTATTGCTACTTTTGTCTGATTAACATTTTTGGCTTTATCTCCAAGTCAAAGCTGTTACAAAATCCTAATCAAATATAACCAGAGCCCCATCAGGATTTTATTAACTGAGTAATAAAACATGGAGTCTAACCATGGGTAGGTGCCACTAATGGTGGGGATGGTCTTGGCTGCAACAAATGACAGGACGGTCAGGCAATGGTCTCTGAGGCAGCTGAGAGAAGACAGTGGTAGGAGCAAGAGTTCTCTGAGTGGTGATGGAGGCTGGATGATGGTACAAGGTGAATTAAGTAGTTGACATGAAGTGCAGGTTTTCCTGAAGGATAGGACTGAGATCTATAGTACAGGAGACTGAATAGGTACACCAAAGGCAGCAGGTTCCAGACACAAGCAAAAAGGATCAAAGGAATGGTATATATAGAAATTCACAAGGACTATGCTGAACAAGACACTAGAGTAGTACAACACGAGGAAGAACAAGTGAGGCTGATGCTCTGGCAAAGAGGATGGGCTGGAATCCTCTAAGTAGAAGCCTCTGCTGAGTAAAGCTGACTACACCTGTTACCTGAGAGCTGAACCTGATGTTACCAAGCAGTAGCAATCAGCAGCAGACAGCAGAGAACAGACAGGAACAGGGTCGGACTAGGGCATGAAGGGCCCACCAGGAAATAATTAACGGGGGCCCACCAAATAGTCAATGGGTTTGGTCAAAGGGTCAGGGCCGGATGATGGCTGCATCAGTAATACTTGCAAATAAACTGTGTATCATCTGTTACACCCACAGACTGCTTCAACAGCACAGTGTGAAAATCATGTTATACTATTAATTCTAAGTTACAGTGACCCATATAATTACAGTAAGTAACCTACTGATATATTTACAAGGCAGAGAACATGCTACTAATCACCATACAATAAGGACCACTTAAGATAATAGCAACTTCATCCTAGTTACATACATTACAGAATATATGCTAGCTATTGCCATACCATACACATTGTACCCTGGTATCACCATACAATACACATTGCATGCTAGTTATCACCATATAATACACATTGCATCCTAGTTATCGCTATACAATACACATTGCATCCTAGTTATCGCCTTATAATACACATTGCATCCTAGATATCGCCATACAATACACATGGCACCCTTGTTATTGCCATACAATACACATTGCATCCTAGTTATTGCCATATAATGCACATTGCATCCTAGTTATTGCCATATAATACACATAGCATTTTAGTGACTGCCAAACAATAATAGTTTTATTTCTTCAATAGCAGTGTGGTCTGCATATAAATGTTGTTTGTCATGTAAAGGAGCACTGGACTATTTCTATTCCTATCTGTCAAATTAACAACTATATTCATATGAACAGCAAAAACCTAATGATATAAAAGTAATGGTCTCGATGTACCCATGTGATATATAGAATAGAAAAAAAATGTCATATGTCTGAAAATAAAACTATATTATACTAAATTATACTATATTAAATATACCTTCATCCAGCCTTTCTTCCCCCTCCTTCTCTGTGTTTCTCTACAGCCATATAACATTTTCTCCTTCATGTATGTGTCTCTACAGCCATCTAATCTCCCCCTCCTTGTGTGTGTCTCTACAGCCATCCTTTCCTCCTGCAATCTTGTGTGTCTCTAAAGCCATCCAATCTCCCCCTCCATGTGTGTGTCTCTACAGCCATCCAATCTCTCCTCTCCTTGTGTGTGTGTTGGACCAGCCAGCCTTTCTGCCCCTTCATTTTGTGTGTTCAATAAACCTTAATGCCCCTTCCTTGTGTGTGACCAATTAGCCTTAATGCCCTTTCTTCTATGTGTCCAGTCAGCCTTATTGCCCGCTTTTTTATTCTTTTCAGTCAGCCTTATTGCCAGCCAGCCTTTTTGCCCCTTTTTTATTCTTTTCAGTCAGCCTTATTGCCCTTTCTGTATCCGATCAGCTTTATACCCCTTCCTTCTGTGTCCAACCAGTCTTATTGCCTCCTCTTTGTGTCAAGTCAGTCTTATTGCTCCTTCCTTCTGTGTCCATTCAGCCTTATTACCTCCTACTTTTGTGTCCAGCCAGCCTTATTGACCCTTCCTTCTATGTCAATTCAGCCTTATTGCCCACTCCTTCTGTGTCCAGCCAGCCTTATTTCCCCTCTCTTTATTTGTGTCCAGTCAGCCTTATTGCCCCTCTCTTTTATGTCCAGCCAGCCTTATTGCCCCCTCCTTCTGTGTCCATTCAGCCTTATTGCTCCCTCCTTCCATGTCCAGCCAGCCTTATCACCCCCGTCTTAATTTTTGTCCAGTCAACCTTATTGTTCCCTCCTAGTTGTCAAACTAGCCTTATTGCCCCTCGTTCTGTGTCCAGTAAGCTTTATACTTCCTTCTTCTATGCATTCAACCAGCATTATTGCCCCTTCCTTCTGTGTCCAACCAGCCTTATTGCCCTCTCTTTCTGTCCAGTCAGCTTTATACCCCCTCCTTCTGTGTGTCCAACCAGCCTTATTGCCCATTACTCCTGTTTCCAACCAGTATTTTTGCCCTCTTTTTGTTTAGTCTTATTGCCACCCCTTTATGCGTCCATCCAGCCCTATTGTTTTCTCCTTATGTGTCTAGCTAACATTATTGCCCCTCTTTGTGTCCATTCAGCATTATTGCTCCCTCTTTACGTATACCCCCTCCATGTTCATCAAATCCCTATTTCCCAACTACCTACTTAAAAATTCTATAATCTTACCTTTGATGTCTTCTTTCCTCCAGCTCTTTCCTGTGTGGCGTGTTCTTCAGAATTATGATGCCAGCGTGACCTTGGGTCACACTGAGGTCTTGTGAACAGAGCTGTGGGCAGCTGTACATAGCACAGTCAGCTCTTTGCAGCAGGGGTGCACGGGTTCTAAGAGAAGACTACACCCCCTTGTAAAAAGGGGTGGAGCTTATAGGCACTGGGGCCCACTGGGGTTTCCCCTGGGTCCCACGCAGGCCAGTCAGACTCTGGACAGGAACTGAATCTAGTGAACAGACAAACTGTGACAGTACTCCCCCTCCAACTAAAGGTGTCCACTGGTAACCTTAAAACTTCTTGTGGACCTGAATGATAAATAAAAAGCATGAATGTTCTGACCATAGCCCTTTCAAATGATAAGGTACTATAATATTCACCTGGAGATTCTAGAGTCCAAGATTTTAATAACCTCAAATTTTAGACCTAAAGAGGTTTTAACAGATGGAGGTTTGGGAAGATCAGAATAGAAATTGTTAAGTACCAGTGGTTTTAGTAATGAAATGTGGAAAACATTGTGGATCCAGAGAGTCACAGGCAAAGAAAGCTTGAAGGTGACTTGTTGATGACCTAAGAAATAGGAAATGGATCAATTAATTTAGGATCCAGTTTGATGCTAAGCACACGTAGGTTATTTGTTGATAACCACACTTTGTTACCAACATTAAGCAATAGTACCATGCATGTCCTGCCATCAGGCAAAAATGCTATTTTTTGCTGTACTGTTGGCTGGAATCTCTGTAATAAATGTGAAAGTGGAAGGATTACACTGTCAACTATAGAGAACATAAAAGGGGAAGAACCCTAACAATTCATGGATGTTAGTTTTGTGAGCAAATTCTACCCAAGATCCACCCAGTTGTCTTTCCTTTTAGAAACTTAGGACCTGATTGACACTTAAGAAGCTGCGGCTTCTTAAGTGCGTATAGGTCCGAAATTACCTACTGCGCATGCATAGTAGGTCATTTACACTATCCATGTAGCTGATAGGCACGTAGATAGCTTAGGTGCCGCCTTTACAGACCGCATGCAGCGACATACGTAAAAGAGTCGGCATAATGCCGCCTCAGGGAGTTTTTAGACAGAAGTGGGAGGTATTTAGATTAGCTGGGAAGGGCAGGTGGGGGCGGGAATGTGCAATGTCCGTACGGACATTGCACGGAGAGATAAGGTAACCCTATGGCATTCGTAAGTGCCATAAGGTACCTAAAAATGGGGGGGGGGCGGGTTAGGGACTTGAGGAGTGAGTTAGGTGCGCATCTGCACGCGCCTAACTCACTCTTAAGTGTGAATCAGTTCCTTAAAGTCTTAAGAATTGTTCTAGGTCTTGGTTAACTTGCTCTGTCTGTCTGTCTGTCTGTCTGTCTGTCTGTTAGTTTGTGACGAGAAACTGACAGATTCCCAAATTCTTGCCAAAGTAGGAAACTAGGTACTTTGTGCTGTGCACAGTAATTTCAAGAATCAGCAAAATGCTTGACATAATGAGATAATATTGGCTTCAGTAACATTTAGAAATCCATGTGAGGATTTCTTGACTCTGGGATGACCAGAAAACTTAGTTTGGGACCATCATAAAAATTTGATATGAAGATGAGAAAAAACACAAGACCTTCGAGGGGAGTGAACCTCATGTTCTGGAATGGTTTATGCAAGGATCGTTGCTTCCTTAAGAATTGGTATAGGGGATGGATAAATAAATAAATTAATTATTAACTAATATATTAAATTAGTAATTTCAGGGGCGAGACAAAGCATCCACTTTAGTGTTCTTATTGTCAGAATGGAAGATGATCACCAGGTTGAACCTGGAGAAGAACAATGACCAAAGAGCATGTTAGGTTTTGAGACAGGTGATAGATATAAAGTAGAGAAGATTCTTATGATCGGTGTAAATGATAACCGGGGTATGATTTCCTCCAATAATTATTGCCACTCCTCAAGAGCCAGTATTTTTACAAATAGCTCTTGTAGTGTATTTGAGCTCAGCAGGTGGGAATTTCTTAAAGAAGAAACTGGAGGGATGCATCCTCCCAAGATCATCTTTTTGTGACAAGACCACACCAACATTAAAAGAAGAAGCATCTGTCTCCATGAAGAAGGAACAGCTGGTATCTGGTCTTAGTAGTACTGGTGAGGAGAAATCCATAAGACGTTTCAATGCTTAAACCACCTTTTTAGACCAAGGCTAAGACTTTGTTGATTGATGAGTCATGGTTATGATATCTGTAATTGAAGAAAAGTTTCAAATGAATTGACAATGAAAGTTGGTGAATCCTATACCGCTGAGTAGCCTTCAGCTCCTGAGGTTGGGTCCATTCCAAAATGGCTTTAGCAGGATCTATCTTAATAATATCTCTTGATATGATGTGACCTAGAAAGTGAATGGATGTGTCCTTAAATAAGCATTTTTCCAATATGTAATACAATAAGGGCTCTCTGAGGTGACTAAGGATTATACAGACTTGTTGACGATGAGTGGGGATGTCTGGAAAATAATTCAAGACATTGATTAAATAAATAGCTACACATTTTATCATTATTATTATTATTATTAATAAATACTAATTAATTAATCAATTTATATATAAGACATCATAGTGCCATACAGGGCACAGCATTTGTACAGAAGGTCCCTGAAAACCCTGTTGATAAAACCCTGGAATACTGCTGGTGCATAACTAAATTAAAGGGCATCACAAGATACTCTTAGTGGTTGGCAAGAGTGTTGAATGGTGTTTTCCACTAATTACCTGCTTTTACCCCAATAAGATTGTAGGCGTCACGAAGATCCAGTTTTGGGAATATGGTGACACCCTGTATACAATCGAGAGTTCTGAGATAAGGGGAAGTGGATATTTGTATTTAACATTAATCACATTCTTTATCAGAATTAGGAATCTCAAGAGAATTGCTGTGAGAAACTGGTGGCGGTGTTACTGTATCCTGAATAGGTGTTTCTGGAGGCATAGCTTGCAAGACCTCAGTGCAGACAGTCACATCTTGGATTCAGTGGATAAGTTGCCTTTCATTATTCTCCTGCTCGTACACTCTCTTATATAGTATGCCAAAACGCTCAGTTGGATTTGGCTTCTCAGTCTGGTCCATAGCCAGAGCATTTTGTAATGAAGTCCCAGATGTTTTCCGCAACTCCTAATGGTGGGGTTAGCCTTGGCTGGAAGTTGTAAGACAGGCAGCTGCCCCTGAAGCAGCTGAGAGGAAAAACAAGTTAGTCTTATGCTTTGGCAAAGAGGGATGGGCTGGAATCCTCTAAGTAGGAGCCTGTGCTGATTAGAGCTTGTTGTACCTCGGTGGGAGTCCCTGCTACAATGAGTGGCTTTCCAAAGTAGAGACAGCTTAAAGTTAATTTTCGGCTGTCCTTATTTCAAATAGATATATAGGGAGACATTGGGAGACCCCTGAACACTTTACGTGCATTCGGGTGTCCATAGTTTCACAGCTGTAGTGGGGAGTGCCCACCCCCTACACTCCCCACTCTTGGTAGGAAATCTGGACACATAAGTGTCCAGATTCCTACCTCAATTTTTACGACTAGGCTTCCCCCGCCCTGCATCCTTCATTTAAAGGGCTATTCCCGTCTATATGGCGTAAGTGAAGGGTTTGCCCCTTCCCCCTAAGTACTGACGTACGTAACTTTATGTACATTAGTGCTTACACTAAGGGAACATTTGGCGTGCGCATGCGCAGATGTTCCATGTCAGAGGACTTACGCAACTGACTTATGTAAGTCCCCTATCTTACTTAGTTTAGGATACAGCCCATAGTTAATGCTGCCCCTTTAGTAGTAATGGCATAGTGAATACTTTTACTGTAGTAGTAATGACATCGTTAATACTGCCATCATAGTAATAATGACAGTTAATGCTGCCAGCGTAGTAGTAATGACATAGTTAATGCTTCACCCGTAGTAATAATGACATGGTTGAAGCTGCCACTGTCATAACATAGTTAATTCTGCCCCATAGTAGTAATGACATAGTTAATGCTGTAACCCTTGTTGTAATGAAATAGTAAAAGGTAGTAAACGGTGTCCCCATTGTAGTAAATAAATAATCAATACAGTCCCCGTTGTAGTAAATAAATAATTAATTAATACTGTACCCGTAGTAGTAAATATATAATTAATACTGTCAATGTAGAAAATAAAAAATATTTAATGCTGTCCCCCATAGTACACAATTAATAGTTTATAATGTCCCCCTTGCCTATAAAGAAACTAAAATTGTTCCCCCGAGCATGTAAAGCAATTAGAAATGTACCGTGTGTCTCTAATATACTAATGTTTAAATATCGGCAGCAATATAATATACTTTATAACTCTACCCCTTTAAACCACATAAAAAACAAAATAAATAATCATAATACTTACTAATAAGATATCTTGATTGTAGCCTTGCATCTTCTGCACTCCTGAGCAGGATCTTCTGCTGGCTGATCCTCACAGGAGGCTCCTTCCTGTCCTGGGTCCTTCTGACTAATGACATTACAGTGCCCCTATTTATACCCTCTGACATGACTCCCATCAGAGGGTATAAATAGGTGAGGCAGAAGCATCTTAACTGGGAATCCAGTCATTTATCTCTAAAATAAAACACAGACAGCAATCAAAATTTTTGTTTCACCCACTTTTTGAAGAGCAATCTCTGGTTTCACTCACTTTTTGTTTAGAAGTATCAATAAAAATAAAAAATGTATAAGTCCTGCGATTTCCCCGGCTGAATACCTCCCCTTCTAGGGTACACCTGACACCCCTTAATTCACAATAATCCCTATATACTAGGGATAAAGGAAAAACACAGCATACAATTAAATCAATGGAAGGGAAGCATCCGCGGGGTTGCTATAGGTAATGGATCCTATTGTAACTTAAAATCTAAACAGTCCTCCAATCCTTATGGAACTTCTGAGCACTTCTTTTCTTATCCTCCTTATCCGCTATCAGTCCTCAGAGAGAATAGAAAAAATCTTCATGTGTGGTATCATTGACAAATGAGCCACTGTGGACCTATTAAGTGGGATCCATCTATCTAAAATACTGAGCCTCCCCTTACAGTATTTCAAATAAAAAAATTTTAATGCCAAATAAAGTAACACAATAAAACTTCTTTAAAAAATTCTCCTGTGTTGTTTCTTATTTAAAGGGAAACCCTTGGTAACCCCGGGTGGGGGGAAAAGTGCAGTCCAATGTCCCACTGCCGTACAGTCCAATGTCCCACTCCCGAGCCTATCCTTCAAGATATTATACGCTACACCATAGACCAGACAGAAATGGGCCCGCTATCCGGAGGACGAGGAAGGAAAAGAGGGCTCATGGTGGTGTTTCAGAGGACCGACTGATACCTCTAAGCCAACGCGTTTCAGGCAGTGACTGCCCTTTTTCAAGGAATCGGGGATCTGAACGCACGGAATGATGACGTCAGTTACCTGTTAAAAGAAGAGGGAACCTACACCGGGAATCAATCCTTGAAAAAGGGAAGTCACTGCCTGACACAAAGCTGTGATAAACAAGAATGCAAAGAAGACCCAAGCTCTTGTAGTTATCTCATGCAGGGCCGCCATCAGGGGGGACAGCCGGGACTATTGACCGGACCTGATGGGTGCCCGCCGATATTATTATTATTATTGTTTATTTATAAGGCACCACAAGGTGTCCACAGCGCCATACAAAATACAACAAAATACAGTACAGACATACAGGGTTGGGATGGACAGCGTAGTACATATTAAAAAACAATATGAAAATAAAAATATCACAAAAATACAACAATGAAGCAAGCACAGAAAGCAAGGCAAACTGTGAGGTGTCAAGGTTGGAAGATCAGGGGAGCAGGGGCTAGAGCGCAGTGAGAGTTTGCAAGGGAGCCACCAGGTGGGGATGAGGTAAATGGGTAGCAGAGGGGTACAAGAGGGTACAAAGTGAGGGGTGAGTGGTGGAGGAAAGAACAACACTAGGATGGATGGCCCTGCTCATGTGAGCTAACACACTAAGTAGGAGGGAAGAACTTACAGAAGACATAAAGAGGGGGAAGGAAGTGGACTGCTGGTGACAGCGGAGGAGAGGGGAAAGGAATAGAAGGCATAGATGAAGGATGCAGTGAGGATGTTAAGTGGAGGAGGGGTAGGCTAGCCTGAACATGTGCGTTTTGAGTGAACGCTTAAAGACCTGCAATGTGGGGGAGAGTCTGACTGAAGAAGGGAGGTCATTCCAGTGCAGATGTGCAGCACAGCAGAAATCCTGGATGTGGGCATGTGATCAGTAAAGGGGTCAGACAGCGCTGGTTAGCAGAACGGAGAGGGTAAGGAGTTTAAAGAGAGGTTTAAATTGGACAGGAAGCCAGTGGAAGGTTTGACATAAAGGAGAGGCCAAGGTAGAGCGGCATGAGAGAAAGATGAGTCTGGAAGCTGCATTGAGGATAAATTGAGGAGGGGCAAGACGGGTGAGCGGGAGACCTATGAGGAGGAGGTTACAGTAGTCGAGGCGTGATA
>WWET01000520.1:346148-356748 GCA_011038615.1 Limnodynastes dumerilii
GAGAGTGGGGGGGGTGGAGACACAGGATGGTGATCCTGGAGGGACTGGAGAGACATGATAGGAATACTGGTGAGCTGGATATGAAGAGGAGCCCTGCAGTGACCTGCCAGTCAGGGTTGCCAAGGGAACACAGAGCACAACATGGTACACAGACCAGCCGACAGGAGCGCTCTGCTCGCGCCCCAGCTGATCTCCCAGCGCTTGTGTGTGTCAAAAAACTGTTTTGGTGCATTGACAGCACAGTGAACAAAAAACAGAACAAAGGGAATCATAATAGAGTTACAAAGACTAACTCCTGAACAAATCAAGCTTCATATAATATGAACAGGATGCACATGTAGGTCATTTTTACCATTATGTACATTGTCCCCCATTTCCATTTAATATCCACCTAAATGTGCATCCTGTTCATATTATATTAAGCTTGATTTGGAGTAAGTCTTTGTGATTGTTACTATTATTTAATGCCTTGCTATATCCAATCTCTACAATGCTATGTTATATTGCTATGTTATACAATGCTATGCTCCTTTGTTGTTACTACAGGAGAGTTTTCATGACATGCTTCATTTTTTAGTTCACTGTGCTGTCAACGCAGCAACACCGTTTTTTGACACACGCTAGCGCTGGGAGATCAGCTGGGGCGCGAACAGAGTGCTCCTGACGGCTGGTTTGTTTACCATGTCACGCTCTGCGTTCCCTAGGCAACCCTGATTGGCAGGTCACTGCAGGGTGCCTTGTTCTGTGGGTGGGGAAATGTAGATTAGGCTGAGAGGAAGGGCTGGGGATTGTCTGTGTGTATTTTCCCTCCTTAAGATGCACGGTTACTTAAGGTTGCCCTATAGCACTCGTAAGGACAGATACATGTGCCACATACACATACTTATGTGTGAATGCGGTCCTTAGTTGGTAGAAATGCATGTCCATAATATAAATATATTTTTATACAAATTAACCTTTCCTAATTTATAAAATATGTAATTAAATAAAATTAAGACGGAATTCACTCTCCACATGTAGAGCGGCCCACTCATCATGCGTGCTCTATACACATGATGAGAGGAATCAAGAATAGTAATCATACAGTGAGTGTATTCCAAAGCCCTTACATATGATCCACCATTCTGTACATGGCCTTCCACATGCAAAAACTTTAAGGTAGGGTTCTGCATGTGTATATACCTTTCATATACGAAAATAGGATTGCAAATTCTCTATGTCGGCCTCCATTAATGTACAGAATTGACCTTAAGTCTGCATCTAGTGCATCAGCACTAAATACCAGAAAATGAACATGGAAAATATTTGTAAATATGCAGAAAAATCATACTTGCCATTGTCTGTATGTTTCTTTCTCCTGGATCCTTCAGCACAGCCACTCATCTCAAAATAAAACATTTTCACATTTCAAATCAGATCTTAAAAGTAGATTTGCAAGAAAATAAAGATTATGAAAGGTATAAAATGTGTTTTCCACAAAAAATATATATCATTGTGTGTACTGTATGGTATATTTACTAGTGGAATGCTCAAATATTTTTGGTAAATAGTTCCCTCTTGAGGTGAATTTATGGAATAGCAGCCTTAGCAAGAATTGTATCATTAAATTATATTTACAAAAAACATTCCTATCATATGTTGTGATCAATATGCTTAGTATTTTTTTTCTTTTTTTCCAGTGCTAGGAATCTCAAACAGAATATTAAGAATATTTTGTATATTAATTCACTTATTCAGGTTATATTATTATATTTGGTCATTTTTAACATCATTTTTAACCTATTTCTTTTATTGTCTATGTATTGCATTTAGATATTTATGCAAAAGTAGGGGAACAAAACACGTAAAGCAAATAAGGTATGGAAAACCAAATAATCCCATTAGTTCAAAGCTGCACACAGCGCTGCATTTCCTTTGTGGAGCTGGTAATGATGTGCAGACTGTAAAGGTAATTGTATTGTATTGCACTCACAAGTCAACTCCACTTGGAGTCCACTTGGATATTGGTGTATAGCGAATGTCTCTGTGGTCGTCTCCCATCTATTGCAGCTAGATGCTGTGTGCTTCTGTTTGGTGGTTCAGAGGTACCGATATGCGGGGACCCAGATGGAAGATATTTTGCAGCTGTCACTCCTCCTCTGTTGGATCGTCAACAGAGGGATGTGCCTCGTCGGTCCTTTGGATCGGTGTAAAACTGCTGCTATCTTCCCTGGTTATCTCCTCGTGATTCGGAGCAACGGTGGCAGCTACCGGGGATGTGATCAGCTGATCACCAGTGTTCTCCTGCTGTACAGTGGAGTTCCAGGGCGCGCTTCTTTCTAACCTGGAAGGAACTCCTGTCTTGGTGTAATAATTTAGATTTTATTGTTATGAAATAAAATAATATAAATTATGTCAAATGTGTGCGTATTACAAACCCAACGCGTTTCGTCACTAACAAACATGACTTCATCAGGGGTGATCAGTAAAATGTGGGGGGGGGTGAGGGTTTGATTTATATGGTATTGTTCCCTTTGATTGGTTGTCAGTGGGAACTAGGGGAAGGGGGATATTGTGACTGGCAGGTTACATGGTATGGTGACAGTTACACATTAGGTACTGTAAACAACGGTTTTCACCTTCTGAAACAGACAATCCTATATACACATTGCACCTATGGATAATAATACAGTATTCTTACATATGCATATTATCTGGTATTGTTCCCTTTGATTGGTGGTCAATAAGGGCAAGGGGGTATTACAACTGGCAGATTACTGGTAATTAGCAGGTGATGACACTTGCACATGTTATGCAGTGTTGCTATATACGGTAGGCTGGTATCACATAAATGCAGATTAGGTTCCAAAATATAGTATAAGTTGTACAATTGGGTGAGTTACAGATCCTCAAGTTATATGGTGGGTTGTATGTCCATATCTATGTTAAGACCTTTGGGTTGAAGAGTTTTTAGGGAGAATATACATTTTAGTTCAGCTCTGCTTATCTGTTGAATAATGTCCCCTCCTCTCCAGTCTATCCTAACTTCTTCAATGGCTTGAAACTTTAAGCCTTTTGGAACTTTGTTATGGTGCAGGTTAAAGTGTTGGGATACACTGTAAGCCTCATATGCTTTTTTGATTTTTTTTTGTGACATTCAATCCAGCCATTTATTCCATAATGAAAATACAGCAGTGAGGATCTGAATCATTACATGTTTTAGCAGCTGATAAGTGATTCCACACTGAAAAGTAGACCCTTTGTCCTCTCTTACAATATAAGTCACCTGTGAAAGTATGAACCCATTATATTTAACATTTTTTATTCGGGTATCAGCAAAGTAAGTACAAACAAGGTGATACAAATGTGTTCAGGTTATAGGTATAGGAGAGCATATACATACATAGATCTTCAGGATAATACAATCCTTTTTGATATTTCTGATGTGCTCTAAAATTCTGTTTTTCAAATTTCTAATGGTACAACTAAGTATTATAGTCCACACGGACATTCAAGTAAATAGATTAAGCTTTTGGAGTGGCACATTAGTGTTCCCTTTATCTTGTATACCTTATCTGTGGTGTTGGATCTGAAGGACTCATGGGGTTTGGAGCTTGAATATGCTAAAGGTTTACAGCCTGAACAGTGGTAGAAACCCAGTTTCTGTTTAAGCCAGGTTGTGGCTGTGTCCTTCTTAATGTGATTAGTTACTAGCTTCTGGTGAATACTTGTGGATTTTCTGGAAACTACATCTGGTTGATCTCCTAAGATTTCATTCCGTATTCCATCTTGTTGTAGGATGTGCCAGTGTCTACGTAGTATTTGTTTAATGTAATTCGCACTGCTGTTGTATTCGGTAATGAAGTATACTTTGTTGCTACTCTGTTCATTCTGTAGTCTGTTTTTCCGGGGTTCTTTGTATTTCAGTAGGTCAGCCCTGTCTATTTCCGCTACTTGGTTTCTGGCACTAGCTACTGCATCTTCATTATAACCTTTGTCCTTGAATTCAATACAAGATATTTCAAGGGGTGTAACTGTGCTTCCAAATAAGTGACACAATGTATACAATAAAGTTTCAAAGGTCTTTACAAAACTGTCTCAATAGTCCAAAGTCACAGGTGTATTCAAAACAATATAAATTGTATTCGAAAAAGTACTTGCAACAAAGTGTCTTCCTTGATTTTCAGAGTTTCTTCTTAGTATGTAGCTTTTGTTCAGTAGATTTTCTTTTACTTTTAGAGAAGTAAAAGTTCTCATCCACATAAACAAATAATAAATAAACAAAAGAAAAGATTCTAGTGTGATATGTTTCAGAAATATCAATTAGCTTCTCCTTAAAATAGCTTCTCCTTATATAATCAACTCACACTTTTCTCCTCTTGAGCTATATGCATCCAAAATTTATGCAGCTTTCAGTTTCCTTTCTCAGGGAAGTAGTGCATCTCAAGAATCTCTCCCTCTTTAGAGGTGTAGCGCTTGTTTTCAGTTGATTCCCTCTTCCTGCAGTTGCTGGGGGGGGAATTATAAGAAAGTTTCACCTGGTGTAGAAAGTTGTAGTGAGCACACATAGATTTGTCCTTGAATTGTTTAGACAGATTGGAACTCTGGTCGAGGTAATCCTCAAGAGTGGTACAGTTGCGCCTGGTTGGTGGTTGGTGGTGGCCAATATATAGCTATTTACATCTACAATTTTCTGGAATGTATTAGATTCCAGATTGTTGTAGTTATTATTCAGGTGTAATAGGAATTCCTTAAGGGAGGGTTCCGGCCCTTTCCATATTACAATATTATATTACAATATTACATCATCAATGAAGCGGCACCAGAGGACCAGATTTGGCCAATCTGTTCTGAGGGCCAGATGTGGTGACCCTCCCACCAACTCATGAACAGGTTGGCATAACTGGGCGCAAATTTTGTGCCCATCGCGGTCCTCTAGTGCTGCAGGTAGAACTCATCTCTGTACCAAAAATAGTTGTTCTTCAGTATTCCTTCCCCCATTGAGGACCTTGGGCTGGATTTACAACACCGTAATTTTTTACATACGTGCCTAATTTTGCGATTCTAGCTACTACGCATGCGTAACAACTATTTTACGCTATCAACGTAGTGTTTCATTACACAGATTACGTACAAACGCTACATAGATAGCATAAAATAGTTACTATGCATGCATAGTAGCTAGATTCGCAAAATTAGGCATGTATGTAAAAAATGACGGTGTTGTAAATCCGGCCCCTAATCCCCAGACAAAACATTTTTTTAGGTCAAAGATTGACTTAACCCCAGGATTGACTTATACCCTGTTTTGGGAAACAAAAGAGACACACTGAAACCATTTGGGCATTCATCACTGTGAGTATAATATCAGACACCATAGTAAACATTGTTTGATAGCAACTCCACAAAGGGATTGCAGCGCTGTGTGCAGATTTGTACTATTGTACTGATATATGTAACGCCTTGGGACACTACTTGTTTACGGCAGCTCATCCCTACACAAAAGCAGCTTGGCACTGAGTGCTGGTATATACTACTTTCCAAATAACCCCATTACATAGGACACGATAGGGGCAAAAGCGGGGCCGGATTATCCAGTAGGACAACTAGGTTGCAGCCTATGGCACAGAGCTTAAGGAGGGCAGCAGTGCACATTTCCTAACCATGACTACCTGACACTTCGGTCTGACAGATACTTTTAGTGTATAAAAAGCTACTA
The DNA here is from genome assembly GCA_011038615.1 of Limnodynastes dumerilii. Taxonomy (NCBI): domain Eukaryota; kingdom Metazoa; phylum Chordata; class Amphibia; order Anura; family Limnodynastidae; genus Limnodynastes; species Limnodynastes dumerilii. The sequence goes on from WWET01000520.1 coordinate 351,847, forward strand.
AATACTGCTAATAACGCTGCAGCAAAAGAATCCTCTGTAAAAGTATCCTCCCCCTCCCAGTCTTAAGGACAGAAGAATGATTCCGGGACTTGTCTTATCATTGAGCAGTTGGCTGCACATGTGACCAGAAATAGGAACATTTTGGCATCCTCAGATATTTTTCCTCTTCCAGTCATTACTCTGAATAGTGTAATTGATCTGCTTACACTGCCATAAGCCTGTCTTAATTAAAGTGTGCGGATTAGTGGTCCATACGACCGCTAATCCACACAAGTGTGGAATATCCCTTCCACACTGTACAATTACCATGCTTCACCCCCATCCACCATATCTTCTGAAATGGCATTGTAGGGAACTGAGTTCCGTATAAAATGGAGGGTGGCAGGTTCAGAGAAAATGTGCCCAAAAATTACATCACTTTCTATGTTTCTATATTATGAGGCCACCAATTTAAACCAATTGAGAGCCTGGCACTCTGTCAAGCACTCTAAATTCTGGGTGAACCTAAAAGACAACATGAAGAGACAGGACATGATGAACTTTTTCCAATGGCTCCCTTCTTGTTTATGATCTTCATCTGCTCTAGCTATCCCAATAGCCCTAGTACAGATTTCATGGTTCTATTATGCCTGGATAACTTTAAGTCTCACACAGCTGGGACTATAATATCCCAAAAGTTACCTCCCTAGACCACCTTCTCACACCATCTTGTTTCTACCATCTCCTACTGCCTGTGAAATTAGTTCACTTCCCCTTCATACCCACACACAGTCTTTCTTAGCTCTTTGCTTTTTTATATGCATATTGGTTTGAATCATATTTACAAATTTTCATGGTCTAGGAACTTGTTGAATGTACAGGTCTATGGAATGGATCCAGGCTTCCAACCTGGATCTGGATCCTCAGGATTCAGGCTGCTGTACTGGAAGCCTTTCTGATAGTGGTGCGGTACTAGCTGTCGTGTACAATGTGTACGCATGGTGTGTGTGTGTGGGGGGGGGGGCTAAGACGTATTAAAATTGCAATTAGTAAGGTCTTGGTTAAGCAAATTGATGGGACTCAAATCCAGTTTCAATACCCTTATCTCTGTACTTATTATGTGTCTGTTAATAAATCAAACTGCCATGCCTGCAACACAGAATCAGTTGAAGATATCCTTTTGTGCAATAAAAACCTGGAATAATAAGATATGTTATTTTATATTCTAGAGGCAGGAATATATGTATGTAATGATGGTGGCCCCTTAAATGCACCTAAAGAGGTCCCAGCAGACCCCCAGCCTTTTAGCTTAATTGAGTCCCCTTTGAGTTGAGTCCCCTGAAATGGATTGACTATGGGCTGGATCCAGACTGAAGTAAGTGATTGAAATTAGTTACTCCTGGGCTAAACCATGTTTATTGCAGGGGAGTCATATTTCCTCTGTTGCAAACAGTATTAGAGTTAAGAAATGATGTTTCCTATCCCAAGTCTAATTAACAGTGTGATAGTAAATCTGGTCAGCATCTGTGTGCAGTAAGCAATTCAAAGATATATCCCTGCATGCAAAGAATACAATTAACTTGACTCCCCCTGCAATCAACATGGTTTAGCCCAGGAGTAACTAACTTCAGGCACTTACTTAAGTATGGATCCAGCCCTATGTTCTTAACATATCTAGGTCTATTATGGGTATGGTTTTAATCATAGGCATATTTACAATGGGTGCAGGGTGTGTAGTGCACATGGGCCCCTCAGAACAAGGAACCCTGTGGCATTCATCCTGCACCCAGGTTTGTGGGGCCATTCGGCATCTATTTCTTCCCTGTAATATCTTCCGGAGGGAATAAATAGATGCTGAACGAGCCCCCCCTCTCCTGCGGTTAGACTGTCCCGATTCACGGGGTGAAAAATGTCCACGAATTGGGACAGTCCGGGGGGGAGGGGCATGTACAAATCCTGCACAAGGGCCCCCTCACTTAAAACGCCCCTGGTTTTAATATACTTCTGTAGTCAGTATGTGAAATGATTGCTTGCTTTTCAACATGGTAATCTCGTCTCCATTTTTTTGTTTTAGACCACCCTTTGTTTCTCCTTTTATTTTTCTTTACTAGAAATGGTTCAATAAAAAAAAATGTTTTTTTTGTATGCAGTAATTCACATAACATATTACAAGTTTTATATATAAGTCATGTAAATACAATGCAAATTCTAAACATCTACCTTTATGTACAATTTACCTTTAAGGCTACAGACCAAAAGTAGTGTGTAAGACATTTGGCTACCTAATTTGTCAAGGGAAGAAAGTTAATGCAACTGAAAATCAATAGTTTATTGACATCCCCATGTAAAGCACAAAATGGAAGACTTTTAAAACCTATTACCCTCACAGACATTGTGTAATGCTGAGCTTACAATTATATTCTGCAGTATAAATGGGATAAAATCTTAAGGTGCAAATAATATTTTAAGCACTAAGCATAGCTATAGTATTTCCAGGAAAGACCAGAGGACACTTTGTTGTAATAAGTAGAAAGTAATAGTTGAGGTACTCACTACAGAAATGTATTTACCAAATATTCTGCAACTTTAAAGAAACCTCCTGGGAAACACACTGGGTGCAATGGTACAATAATGTACAATAATGTAAGATGTTACATGCATTAATTTTGTTGCATCCAATCTAATGTTTTCCTTTAGAGTCCATTCAAAGATATGTTCATTATTATACATATTGTACAGTACAGCAAAGCTCCATGTTTTTCTGGAACCCAGTTGTGCTGTTTACATCAGCAGTATGCTGCCAATCAAAAAGGACACTTGTGTGGAGCCCGTTAGTCATATATTAGTCACTAATATGATAGGCTTATGGACCTGTTGCTTGCACATTTGCTGTTTGCAAATTCATCTGAAGAGATGCCTTCATCATTATCTTATATTGCCAGCATAATCTAGAGATGGCATTAGTATTTTACCTAAAGTTTTGTAAATCAGTTTATACTCTTTATGGGTCTGATTCAGAAATAATAATGATATGGCACTTACACAAGTCCCCTTAAACGTTACATCTGCGCATACGCAGAACTGAGTTGCCTATGCTAGAAGATCCATATGGGGGGACAATACTTTAATTCCACATGCCTAATCCCGCGGTGGGGATAGACTTGTTAATGAAGTGCAGTAGGCGGCAATAAGCAGATCTGTGCAGAGAAGTTAAGGTAGGGTTCTGGACACGTAAGTTTTCAGAACTCCACACGAGAGAGAGGATTTGCAGGGGAGTTCATTCCACTCTTCCGTGTGGACTTCCAGACCTACATGTGTATGGAAAACGTACGATCTGGATCAGGTAGTTCAGGGATCAATTTAACTGTCTTATCTATAGACAATGAACTTGATCAAAGAGACCACTATTCCATCGTTGATAATAAGTAAATGAGTTCACTCAATATATGTGACAAATATATCAGATCAGCGAGTAAAAATAATACATAGACTTTAAAATACATTTTTTGACACCCTTTGAAAAGAGATTTATACATGTACATATCACAAAGAAATTGCTCTAACCTAAACAAAAGCAAGATGGTGACCTTATATCTGGTGATGGGGCAATTAATAGTCTTACCATTTCTTATGTTAAACCTTTGACACAGGATCCTAATAAGAAGTTGAACTAGCAAGTTGAAGGCCTAGGTGCAAAAATATTCTCCCCCCCCCACCACATTACCACATTGTCATATAGGACACCTTCCTCACACTCTACCCTTCTGACCAGATTCAGAAATTGAAAATAATAGAGGAAAGTTACTCCTGGGCAAAACCATGTTGATTTCAGGGGAGTCATATTTCAACTGTTCTAAACAGTATTGGAATTAAGAGGTGGCGTTTCCTAGCCCAAGTATAAATAACAGTGTAAAAGTAAAGCTGGTCACTATTTGTGTGCAGAAAGCAATTCAAAGCTATATCCCTGCATGCAAAGATATCTTGACTCCCCCTGAAATCAACTTGGTTTTGCATAGGAGTAACTTTCCTCTCTAATTTTTAATCTCCGAATCTGTTCTTTGTTTACCTTTCTGCTGTACAACCTTCAGCAGTGGCAAATGATTGTAACAAAACCTGAATAAAATAACTATGAATTGTTTTACATACTTTATGGTAATTTTTTCTGACAAAATATCTGAATTAAAGTAATACATATTGTGTAATAATTACTTAAAGCAAAAAAAAATTAACAGTAGAGTAGTACTGTTAATTTCTTTAACTTGAGAGCGCCCTCTACTGGTGAGATGTTAGTAAGACTTCTTCGTGATCAAGGTGAGGAGCTGCCGTCATCCTCTGCAGGGATGAATAAAGAAGAAGACTTCAGATAAATGAAAATTGAAGGCTCCCAAGATCCGGACAGCTAATGGTGAGTTGTAAAAAAATGTTTTTATTTTTATACACATGTCACACTTTATTTTATACACTTAGATTAGGAGAGATGACCTCCTAAGGTAAGTGCATACACGTAGGGGTTAATGTTAGCTAGGATGACTATTTTATTTACATATGTAACACTTTATTTAATTTTTAAAGGGTTTATTTATTTTTTATTTATTTATTTTTTACACAGACGCGACACGCAGTTCAGCATGGATACAATTGTATCCATGCTGTAACCAAAGAATTACAACGATCACCTTTGTTATACAGACATGTGTTTTAATGGTCGCGATCGGCACAAAAACATAAAATCGCATCTCTAGAGATGCGATTTGATGTCTTTTGATTTCAATGCGATTTCACCGCGATTCGGTGAAATCGCATTTAGTGAATTACAAACATTGTATGTTTGTAATTGAAAAAAGTCGGGACCGCGAATTGCGGACCCGCGATTTAAAAATTACTAAAATCACGTGATTTTGAGCTTAGTGAATCGCCTTTGGC
>WWET01000520.1:366587-380829 GCA_011038615.1 Limnodynastes dumerilii
GAGCAGGGCATCGGGGCCCAGCGGCGGCTAGTGAGTATGACTGTGAGTATGAATGTGGCGCGGAAATGTACCGCTATCAGCAAGCAACAGGTGACATCCAGTGTATGTCACCTGTTGCTCTCTGAAAACGGGACATTTTGGCATCCAGAAGCGGAGCATAGGGACAACGGGACAGTCCATCAAAAAACGGGACTGTCCCATTCACAACGGGACAACGGGACGTATGGTCACGTTATCTATACTGTATAATGCTCTAATCTATGCTGTATAATGGTCTATGCTGTATAATGCTCTATGCTGTATAATACTCTATGCTGTATAATGCTCTATGCTGTATAATGCCCTATGCTGTATAATACTCTATGCTGTATAATACCTCTTCCCTCTTCACATATTAAACCCCACCTACTCATATCTCACATACACATACTGTATATACACACACACATATATACTGTGTACACATATATATACACATACATACCCTCCTGTAAAAATAAAAACCCTTCTCTTACCTCTTGATGTCACAGATCCTCAGCGGCGCACGGGCTGTACTCAAGACAGAGCTGCTGCTCTTTCTGTGCACTCCATGCATAGTTAGAAGGGAAAGGGGACCCTGCGTATCCAGAATATTAATTACACTGGCCGGCAGATTCTTTCTGGACACGCAGGGCCCCCTTTCCCTTCTAACGCTTATGCATGGAGTGGACAGAAAGAGAGACACCAGCACTGTGCCTGAGCTGCTGCTCTGATCCCTGCTGTCACCCTGAGTCCTGCGCTCTTGTCTAAGAAACGCAGGGCTCAGGCATACTTACATTCAGTGCGGGAGGCGGGGGTGCAGCACTGGCGTCACGTCATGATGTCACCCAGTGCATTACTGGGAACGGGGCCCAAAGCCAGTAATAGTTATATTACTGGCTTGGACCTGTTAACGGAGGTAATCCAGCCCTGCCTCCGCGTACCACCTGCCAGAGGTACGTGTACCACTGGTGGTACGCGTGCCATGGGTTGAGAACCCCTAGTATACAGTGTAAATAGTGTGACCTTAATATACACCAAATATATTATAGTATATGCTATTACCAGAACCCTAATACATGTAGGATACATTAGGGGTCTGGACATGGCACACTAATATGCTACATGTGGGATATTTTATAGGTCTGGGAATGACACATACCATAATATATATGGGGTATAATAGGAGTATGGGAATAGCAAACTATATACTCTATGTACAGACCCTAATACTGGTCGCACCACCAGTAGTTCCACCCCTGATCCTAATAGGATCTACACAGCTGCAGTCTTATCACTCAGATAAATGGTTCCAATTACTGGGTGAAAGCAAAAAGCTAAAAACAAAACCAGAATACCACCAAATCTGCAATATGTCCACACAAAATGTCAACTAATCTTTAGTATAGTTTTAATTATAATCATCACAAAATATTTCTTGTTTACAGAAATAAGTCATAAAAACATATACAAACTGAGTATTCCAAAATAATTATGTGCAAAGATAATTAACCATAGAATAACTCTGTAACTGGAGACTCGTAGAGTTTTATATTACTCCCACATATTTTGCCAAGTAATTGAAATAGTATGTCATAAATATTAAAAATGCATGAAGCAGAATAAGTGCAGATTTAAAGTATGGATTTGCTGTGTATGATGGATATGCGGCTGGCATAGCTATAATAATATTCTTCCAGCAATTATTTATTTATTCAATTGTCATCACTTTTTTTGCAGTGTTAGCTACATTCATTATTATGTTTAAGGATAAATTTAACTCCAGGTACGGAAACTGTCACAGATGAAACAGCAAGATAAAATACACTGTTCAGTTGTACTTTTCATTACGGGTTTGCAGAAAGTTTGCATGAAAATACTATTTGTGCATTACATGCACCTGCAGACTTTCTGCAGCACTGTCAGAGCCTTCTCCACATGTTCCCATATTCAGGTCTTGTGCAGTGTATTGGATGTAATGCATTTGTTTTGCATGAAACATTCTGGAGGGTCAGAAACTGTCCAATTTGTCAGTAATTTTCTTTTTTAAACAGCATGCTCAGATATGCAAGATGTCTATATCCTTGAGGCCACTAGGGGATGTACTGGATAGTTTACAGTGAGTTCTATTGGTAAAAGGTTCCCAGTTGCTTAAGACTAATAAAAAGGAGGAGACTGGCTAGTTGGAGACACACAAGAAGGGGGTAGATTGGCTGGCTGCAGACACACAAAAAGGAGGTAGATTGGCTGACTGGAACTACATGAAATGGAGCATACTGGAAGGCTGTTGAGACACAAAGGGGGAAACTGAATGACTATAGAGACACACCAAGGGGAGATTGGATGGCTGGAGATGCATAAGGGGGGGGAAAGGCTGGAAATAGACCTACCGAGATTCGACATGTGTGCATGTCTGTGCTTCATGAGTTAATTCCTCATACTGGACCATATGCAGAGATCCGTGTCCAGAACGGTCCGCAAATATACAAACCTCCTCACACCCATGACACTCCCCTCTCTCGGCCGTGCTCTGGGAGACTTATGCCTCCATAGACCACATGTAACTTTCAGTGTGCAATCCCGTGCCTATATATGTTCTCCGTCCGTGAGTATCCTGATAATTGCGCCCACTTTCCTTTATTTAAATGTCTCCCCCCATATTTATTTAAATTCTCCTGTGCATATTTTTACGTCGCAGATCCGGACGTATGTACCAACGTGCGATTCACAAGTCCGTCCGGTAGGCACTTCCAGGCGTATAGTCTACGTGAACTACGGAAATAAAGTTACTACGCATGTGCAGTTTAAACGTATGTAAAAATATGCATAGAACTGCCTGTGAAAACGGATCTCTGAATACGGCCCACTGTTTCAATTTCAGGCTCTTCTAGTAATTGGATGTAGCCCAGTAAAGTATGAAAATATTCCTATTAAATATATTATTTATTATTATAAATATTATTATTGATATATTATTTTGTCAGTCCCGGCCCCATAATTTCTGATGGCAGCCCTGGACTGGTAAAACCCATCTTTAATGGTAAATGAAATTTTAAGGGAGCAGTTTGTATGCTTCATTAGGAACCATTTACTAAAGAGGGGACAGAGAAATAAATAATAAAATAAATAAATAAATAATTTGATCCCCCACCAAGAGGTTTTGTGTGTCCAGGAAACAAATTCATGTCATATATTTATAACTAAAGTCAGAGGGGAAAACAAAATAAACATACCAAGAGATAATAATGGAAGGAATAGGATATTCATAATGCAGTCTCTCAGACTATACATGCAAATGCAATGTGAAGCAAGCATTACTTCTGTCTTCCCCTGTAGTTGGTACAATGTTCTGACAAATTGGAACAGACATCCATGATCACTGTTACTCCTTCAAGATGGCTACACAGAGTAGCAGCTGTTCCCAGAATAGAAAGCCAACATACTAACCTAAAATTTAAATCAGGGTTTATCTAGAGCAGGGGTTCTCAACCTTTTTTGGCGAGTACCACTTACCTGCTAAGGAACCAGGTGAAGTACCACTGCAAAAATGATTCATTTGCTGAATCCCAAAAAAGTATTTTTAACAAATTACAACCATTAACATAATACTTGCATGTCAGGCTTAGTTTAGGTTACTTTTAGGCTTAAAATTTAATTTTGTAACTTCTCTCTCCCCACATTACACATGATACTTCTTCTCACTTTAAATATTATACCATTACCAATATGATGTATTACAACCATCTTCTCTTATATGCCTCTCCACATTACACCCCCCTTCTCTTATATTCCTCTCCACATTACACTCCTTCCCCTACTCTTATATCCCTCTCCACACATTACACCCCCTATTATTCTACATCCCTTTCCACACATTACACCATCCTCCTCCTCTGTTATTTCCCTCTCCACAAATTACAACCTCCTTCTCTTATACGCCTCTCCACATTACACCCCCCTTTTCTTATATTCCTCTCCACATTACACTCCTTCCCCTCTCCACACATTGCATCCCTATTCTTTTATATCCCTCTCCACACATCAAACTCCCCCATTCTCTTATACCACTCTCCACATATTATACCCCCTCTTATTCTACATCCATTTCCACACATTACACAATTCTCCCCCCTCTGTTATATCCCTCTCCACACATTACATCCCCCTTCTCTTATATTCTTCTCCATACATTACACCATCCTCCCCCCTCTGTTATATCCCTCTCCACACATTACATCCCCCATCTCTTTTATCACTCTCCACACATTATATCCCCCCTTCTCTTATATCCCTCTCCACACATTACATCCCCCTTTTCTTATATCCCTCTCCACACATTACATTCCCCTTCTCTTATATCCCTCTCCACACATTACATCCCCCTTTTCTTATATTCTTCTCCACACATTACACCCCCCCCCTCTTTTATATCCCTCTACACACATTACATCCCCCTTCTCTTATATTCTTCTCATTACATATTTCTTTATTTCTTTACTTACCTTCTCCACAGCTGCAGCATGACTCCGCCTCCTCCTCTTCTTCCTTCAGCTCTGTCTCTGTGGATCCTCTTCCTTCTCTGCAAGTAGGGAGCTCCGCCCACTCTATTTGTGTATGCAGAGGCCAGCACTGATCTGCTCATCCTGCCTGTGTGGAGTATAGAGACTGGCAGAAGTGTGTAGATGGCTTCTGCCAGGTCCTATACATGACAACACAGTCAGAATCAGCCTGCAAAGCTGCACTATAGTTACTGACCCTGCAGCCCCACGTAGCAAGGGATGAAAACCCCTGATCTAGAGTATATAAAAATGTAATACATCATTTTATAATGACTTTTATAATGAAATATTGCTCCTTATTAGAAACAATTGTAAATCATTACATCCACCCTAAGCAGAGAATAACATAAAAAACACATACAAGGGGCTAGATTCAGGGATGGGCCATCCTGTTGGACTGATCTTCTATCATACAGATCTATTGCTATCGTAAGATATGGCACATGCATGCGCTGATGTTACCATTAGGCTTACTTACACAAGAGGCGTAAGTAAACCTAATGCATGAGGGTCTGAATCTGGCCCATGAAGTGATAGTTAATAGACTTTTGAAATAGAAAAGTAGTGATGTAACTCACAGCAACCAATCAGATTCTCACTATCATTCTAGAGTGTGTTTAATAACAGGAAAGTCATAATTTGATTGGAGACTATAGGCAATATCTCCCTTTTTCCTCTATACAAGCTCCATTAAATATATACCAAGAGGACAATAGGCATACAATGACACAATGGAATCATAATGTCACTTACTAATACTATTGTGGAGAAAAAGAAACAAAAATCCACTGACTAATCTGTGACACAATGCCCAAAAAGGTATTTTTGTTTTTTATCTTATTTTTTATTTATTTTGTGGGCCACTGTTAATCAAAATCAGGGCACATATTTTTAATTTACAATGCACCAGAAGAAATGATTAATTTTCTCTGTACTTACCTTGGATCTAACACTTAACCATGAGTTTCATAGCTTGTCAGAAATTGTCATAGAAAATGTCATGACTTGTCACTTGCTAAAACAGAAATTTTGCTTTTCTTTCTTTGATCCTGTGTGGGTTTCCATTGATCCTTTATTCATCAATTTATTGAAAACACCAATGTGCCCATCTAATACAGGAGATGCAGAGATTATGGGCTGGATCCAAATTTCTGTAGGACTCAATCGCAATGAATGGTTTTGGAGCCGGGGATCTGTTTTCTGAGCCACAGTGTCCAAACATTTGTGCATATGCTTTGTAACCACTCCTGCTTGTATGAACAGACCTCTGAAAGCCAGGCTCTACCTTAGTATTAGTGTTAATATGCACAGAAATTCTCAAAGTCGTGAGGTCTCAATGGGTGCACAGAGAAAAGCAAGTCCACTACTGTTACCTCGGTTGGTAGGAATGTCCACTTACCATCTCAACACTATAAGCATTGTTCATTTGATGTATAGGCATCTATGTCACAACACGCTCATGAGTAGAATTATTGCAATTACAATTATTGGTTGTTATTTTAAGTAAAATATAGGTATGATAACAAAAATCAGTTTAGAAAACTGATTCATGAATTAAAAGAATGATTGACTGTACACTACATACAGCCTATAGGATGTTGTTCTTTGTGGACAAAAAAAACCTATGTTTTAAATAATTATGTAACTTTTTAAGCAATGCATTTTACCATTTGTTTATTTAAAGGGTCTGTCCTTAAGCATCACAATTAGCATTGCTAATTGGCCAATGAAAGCATAAATAATCAGTTTGGGTTTTCACAGTTAAGCCCTTTGGCTTACTTCTGAGATGTTACATTCCAAAGCAATAAAAATGTTACCATCCGACATTGTGAATTTCCATTGTACATAAGCTGTTTGTCTGTTTTTTTTAGCTCCCAAAAAAATCAACATGGCTTTTTTTAATTTATAAGATTATATAGTAGGTACACCAAGCCTGATATAAACTGCACACCCACCTTTGAAAGTTCCTGCATTTCATGAACTGGTATTTTTTTTGTGTGTTAATGACTTTATAACAATTATCTCAGTGCATCTTGAAATGTGCTTTCTGTAAAAAGCATCTGCCACATTTGTTTTATTTATTGCACATGCCATTGTCTTGGTTGCTACCTTACTTGTGAAACTGCACCAAGGCATAACTGCTCAGACACTATGTGATGTACCTATGTACATGATGCTGAACTCTCAGGCCTATATAGCAGCAAAACTGTGATGATACTAAAGCTGTACTATAATACTTTAGGATATAGTACATAATGAATAGCATAGTGTGTGGCACGGACAGATGTGGGAGCGCCGACAAAATGGTATAAATATGTTCAGAAGTGCAGTGCTACCGGCAGAAATATTGGTGCCCGGGACACTTCTGTGGTGAACTGCCCCTTATGTGACATCATTGGTGATATCACATAGGGGGCAGGGCACCGCGGACCTGCATTAACAGTGAGCCAATCCGCAGGGAACGACTGAGGTGATCATTGGATGGGTGGGTCAAGCTTCCCAAATAATCCGATTATAGGTCAAGAAGATTTTTTAAATAATTTATCAGTGTGTAGGCCTTTCTATACATTATACTATAGCAACAATTGATTGGACATATTATTTTATAGTGTGTGATCAGCGTAAGATGACAACAGTAACAAAAGTTGACAGTCAGGCAAACTGCTGCATTTTAGTGAACACTTTGCAACAGAATGACCACTTTACGCTAGATGTAGACATACCTTGACTGGACATATATTTACCATGTATGTTTAAAGTGATTTAGGGCGATAGAAATAGGATGTATTATACGTTCTTAAAGGTTTTTACTTTTTTATTTATTTATTTAAAATAAGCCAACCTTACTACATTCCAACTTTTATTTGCTGGTCTCAACAGATAAGACCTATTCACTGTGACACTAAAAACAACAGTACGGTTTCACCACACATAATGACATTATATTTTTATTTTTTAAATATTGGATCGTTCATTTTAATTTACACATTATGGGCTAGATCCAGACTTAGGAAGGAACCATGTTGATTGCAGGGGAGTCGTGTTTCATGTTACAGAGTTGAGAGGTGATGTTTCCTATCCCAAGTCTAAATAACAGTGTGATAGTAAAGCTGGTCAGTATCTGTGTGCAGTAAGCAATTCAAGATATATCCCTGCATGCAAAGAATACAATTAACTTGACTCCCCCTGAAATCAACATGGTTTAGCCCAGGTGTAACTTTCCTTACTTAGGCCCATATTCAGAGTACCGGACGTATAACATATACTTCCGGTGTTTAGAGATTTTTACTATTTTTACGCAATCTACGTAAGAAAAAGATACGTAGATTACGTAAGAAAATGACTACGCATGCAGAGTAGTAAAAATCGCTAAACATACGTCCGGTACTCTGAATACGGGCCTTAGGGCCAGATCCAGAACTAAGTACAACAGAGGTTTTACGCTATGGCTGTTTGAATGTTCTGTGCATACGTACGTCAGGAGTTACGTACTGTAAATGTGGTCGTCCGTAACCGTATCGTAACTACATGCAAAGGAGTGTGCCAACCATACGATAGCCGTAATTACGCCCTGGAGGCGGAGGGTGACATTTAAATCGTACAGTATGGGCTGGGATAGGCAGTTATGTCCGTCAGCATGCTACGTACGACAGAGGTTACGCTTTGAAAAGTTAAGATAGGGTTTGGTAGTCGTAACTCAGCAAAAGTACGTACCTCTCATGGGTGTGCCCGGAGGAGTGCATGATATCTACGCAAGCGTTAATACGATACGCGCTCGATCGTAACACTCACTTAGGTCTTGATCTACCGCTTAATTATAAGCTCATTCTTAAGTCTGGATCCAGCCCTATAAGACTAAATGGTAATTTGTCACATAGGGAGACAAATCTGGTATATATGGTCTTTCCATAATTGAGCCAGGCAATATGCAAGGGACTATTTCATTGTAGTCACCAGTGAACACCTATACATTATCATGTAATTATATCTGATAATGATTTTTCGTCTGCATACAGTATTTATGGGGTGGATCCAGAACTACGTCCGTCTTCCATAGACGGACGTAATTCACTGAACAATAGCTACTGTACATGCGAAGTAGCTATTGTACGTAATCTGCGTATCGTTTCGATACGTAGATTGCGTATATGCGGTCTAAAATCATCAAAATTACTGGACACTCCCTGCTGGGAGCAATCATCACGCTGGTTTACGGCCAGCTTCAGTCTTACACAATGATTGTGCCTAGACATGGTGGTAGCAGGACACCTTGACAAGACTAAAGCCCCAGAGAAGAATTACAGTTTTCTTCTATTATTAATAGAAAATGTGAACTTTACAAAAAAATGTATAGGAAAAAAACCCTCAAATAAATAGAATACATAGAATATGGCAAATGAAAGGCAGCATTCAAAAATCAGTTTTTATCATTAGAATAGTTGAGTTATTTATCATTTCACTGTCATATATCTTGGTTGGTTGGTTGTTGGAATAGTCAAGATTTTTTGTGGCAGTAATTATGGGCAATTCACAAATAAGCAGGCCCTCCAACATGACCCATTCCATTAGGTACAATTGAATCCGCTTCTGAGCTTCCAACTGTCACTCACCTGGTTTAAATGAATTAACTGATATTTAAAAAACTATTTGCCTCTTCAACAAAGGTAGTTACCATAGTAACTGAAAGTTGGAAAGGAGGAGCAGAGTGTTTTGTACCTAATGGCATGGGTCATGTTGGATGGTATGAATAAGTAGGAATGACTTCTGAATATTACGTAAGGAAGTCGGCATAAAAAGGTACTACGCATGTAATGGAGTGCAGTTGACCGATGTTAAGAGGAAATACAATGAGGGGGGGTGGGATAATATATGCAAATCGTACTGTAAGTTTTGGCTAAGCCCATAAGTACGATTCAGTATCCTGGAAGGAAGGGTTTCTGTGTGGAACAATAGCCCTTAGATATATTTACCCACTTTGATACAAACAGATGATATATCACTGCACATGGTATAATACAAACTGGGTAAACACCTATAGAGAGGTAAGATAATATATACATGCTGTGCGAGCATGAGAGTTCTCTGACTGCTTTGAAACTCATGAAACTCATTTGCACTTTTATATGCCTGTTTTAGATTAACTTAATGTGAGTACAATATTTACTTATTCTTTCACTGTTTAAAATAAATTGAATTGCACTAGATGGTGCTTTCTTGTTCGTTTTGTTCCACTTCCATTGATCTGTGTGACATGCATACACGGCAACGAGAACAAGGCTTGAGACACCCAGCGGGACATCGGGACTGCACGCCGCTGTCGACAATAGGAGACGGAAGGTTTCCTCTATAGACTCTTACGGCTGCCTGTGAGTTCAACAAATATTATTTTCTTGGACTGTACGGTATATGAGGATATGGACTAGGGGCCTGATCCAGACCTACGACCGCAATCGCCCGCGAGCGTAGCGAACGTTCGCCCGGGCGTAAAAACTTTCACGCCCATAACACTCCCATTGATTGTACCTGCTTACGCCGGCTGATCCCTACCCTAAGATTTTCCAGCGTACGTGCGAATTTTCGTACCGATACGCTGGTCGTACTGGGCTTAGCACGCCCATACTGTACAATTTAAATGGCTATCCCCGCCTCTGTGTAGTAACTTGAGCGTCCAGCCTATCGTACAGTCGTAATCACGCCCCTTGAGCGAAAAATACGCTGAAAATTCGCTCGCTGTACGCTCATCTCCTTTGGTCGACCGGAAGTTGTCATACTGCACATGCGTAGTGCGTTTTTTTTCATGAATTTTCGCTTACGATCAGCGTAGCTCTGGATCAGGCCCTAGAAGTCTACCAACCGTAAGCCCTTATTAGATGCCACAAAGAATTCATTGTTGTCTTATATATTATCTTACCTCTCTATTGGTGTTTACCCAGTTTGTATTATACCATCTGCAGTGATATATCATCTGTTTGTATCAAAGTGGGTAAATATACCTAAGCGCTATTGTTCCTACTGCCTTTTTTTGTATCTAAATTGAATTAAGAATTAGGAATTAGAAGCACCCTTGCCTGGATGGCCACTCACCTCTATTACATCTCCTACTCACATAAAATATTATGGCTCTCATAAGTAGGGCACACACTGGGACTTTTTCAGCCGATTACCATGTAAATCCTATGATAAACATCATATTAATTCAGATAAATCAGGTAAATCAGAATCATTCGACAGCTTACTGGTGTGTACTGTCCAATGGTGTTCCAGAATAGTTTCAAACAGTCTGTGATCGATTCATTTGATTTTTAGGAGCTCCTAATATTTCATGATGCCCGATGTCTTTCATATCATAGCAGAAATGCATGATGGGAAAAATGAAAAACTATCCAGCGGGAGACCTACAGTATTCACCGTGCAACATTGGGTACATAGCCATTTGCTATAACAGTAATGATTTCAGATTGTTAGTGTTACTTCTCATTGAGAACCCTGCTTTAGATGCTCACCAGCACCAAAAGATTTCAGCTCCTCCTTATATTATATGGAAAATTCCAAGTTAATGATGTCCTGAATATGGGCCTCACTGTTGTTGGAACAATAAACATAGTTTCAAATAATCTAACTTGGATCCATTCCTTATTTTCTTAATTTATATGAAATTCCAACAATCAACTTAGATTCCTGCTTATTTTTTTCCTATATTGTTATATATCTACCACACAGCTTTTTATTTAATTTTTTTAGATAGTAAAAGCAGTCACCTTCTTTACTCTACTGCACTGTCATTTTTAACTCTTGTGTTTTATTTGCCTCTGGGCACAATTTATTTTCCATTCTTTACTTCTAAGGAATAAATAAATACTTCTTGTCTCACTTATTAAAATGACAGTATACAACAACATGACAAGAGAGGTCCATCTGAATGATTCTTAAGAAAGATTTTTACTGTGTAATTTTAGATCAAAAAAGATGAACAGCAGTGAATAAAAAAAAAATCAATACTACTTCACTTTTTTCACAAGTGTACAAAAAAGAAAATAGTATGGGATTACATTCAACAGTTCAGGTCAACTATAACTGATAGTAGCAATTGCATTCACATACACAAGCACAGAATAAATATATGTCGGGCTTTGATAGGAGCTTAGGGCATACATACTTATTATCACGTCATTGTGAGTATAATTGGCATATCATGTACTCTTCTAGGAAAGGTTAAACCAAATCCATATGGGGGAAGCAATACCACACAATAAACTGTAATGACATCATATGATTACATCATCCGCAGTGCTCCTTCCCACATGTTGGACAATTTCCCGTGATGTCAGTGTACCGTGAGTGCGTGTCTAGGACTTTTATTTTTTATTTTTATTTATTTTTTTAAATCTTTTTACAAATATTATTTACACATGCAACATTGTGATCTGATAAAAGCTGTGACGGAGGGTGATCAGTACAATGCATATGAGTATGTATCAAAGTGGTTGGTAAACAAATTGCCCTATATAAAAGAGCTATTTATAGCATTCACAAATACATATAATTAGTTATAAAAATGTTTTTTGTTTTTGGAACGTTTAGATGTTTAGTTATTTTTTTGGGGTTAGATCTTGGCAAGAGAAATTCTTTGCTCTGTCTCTCTTTTTTAACCCATTACTTTCCACAATTCCGTTTCCAGGTCCTGCAGGAAATCCACACTTCATGACAAAGATGATGGGCCGTATTCAGAGATCCGTTTTTTAGTTGATTTCCGTGCGTATTTTTAGGATCGGATCAACTACGCATGTGTAGTAACATTATGTACGTAGCTTACGTTGAATATACGCACGGAAGTGCCTAATGGACGTCATGTGAATCGCAAAGTGGGAGGGGGGAGGCATTTAAATGTACGTATGGAGGCGCAGTCATCAAGAATCGCACGGACGGAGCTCATATACACACGTAAGTACACGCGTAAAGAGCAGAGTGGTCTATTGACTCGTAAGTCACCGACAGCTCGTCCGGGAGAGGGGAGTGTTGGGGTGTTTCCTTGCTCCGTCCGTGCGTATAATTGCGTACTTTAACGGATCTCTGAATACGTCCCGATATGTTTACATAGCTACACAGCACGTGTGCATATGGTCGTGTGTATCCCAGGTTCTCCAACTTTAATATACATCTTTGTGAATGTTACAAAATGGCTTTTCATAATGTATCAACTTGTGTTCTACATGTATAAACTCTAAGCTGCCAAAATCAGCATTTTAGGTTTTTTGTTTTACTGGTCCAACCTGTACTAGATCGACCACTGCATACATACAATGCTATTAATGGTGCTATGTACTAAGATTTGTAATTAGTAAGGAAAACAAGCATAATATATGAACTTTATGATAGCATAGATTTATCCTTAAGGAAGGTTCTACAATGCATTTCAGAATGTGTATTGTTTTATAAAGTTAGTACTGTAATGGCTTGGATAGTAGCTTAATAACCAGATATCACTGAAGCTATGACCAAGGATGCATAATTTTATCAAATGTCAAAGTTTTATGTATAAATAATGACATGGGGCCGGATTCAGACTTACTGTTAAATTCTGTAGCAGAGGCTATCGTATGGATGTGGTTCACAAGACCGCATGTTGGAGAGCAGGGGTAGTGCCCAGGGGGATAGCCCTGCCCTCCTACATGTGGACTTGAATCCTTGTGTATCCGCCATAAGAGACACTACCTTAAGTATCTCGCATGGAAACCCTTCCGCGTGGAATACTGCATCGTACGTAAGGGCTTAACAAATCCCTCACCGTATGATTTCAGTTGTCTGCACTCGTTGTGGAAATAATGGTACTGCACATGTGCAGTGCCATTTTACAGCGGACTTACTTAATTATGAACACAGTACATAGCTATAAAGCAATTTGGGACAAAAATGAAATATTAACTAAACTCCACGTTTTAATAATAGAATTTAATTAAAAGTCTAATTTTAGCTTTTACACAATGTAGATTTATAATGTATTTTAACTATAACATTATCTTTTTAAATATGCATATTTAAGAATTCTACCTTCTCAGTGTTACAGAGTATTTCTTAAAAATCTGTTAAATAAATTATTTTACATGTAAACAACTGTTGCAATTTATATACTTTATTCAGGGCCGCCATTAGTGGGGAACAGCTGGGCCCGAAGCTGATAGGACCCACAATACTTACATCTTGCTCTCAGCAGTAGGTATTGGCGGTATCCTGCCTCCGATACCTGCTGCTTAGAGCTGGACATTGGCAGGTCAATGTGTAAGGAAGGTCCCCTGTTAATGCCGGTCTCCGGTGCTCCGCCCCCCAAGAATGTCATGTAGGGAGCGGGACATGCAGATATATCTCGGTCCCTGTAATCTCCTGGCGGCGGCCCTGACTTTACTGCTTACATTAATCTAGTCTTATTTAGTTCAAGAAATTGAATATAACAGAAGGTACATGAGAACAGAAAGAAATGTCTTGGTATATTTACTGCATTGATTCCTGAGGAATTACATAGCTTGTATGTAAAATATGATTAATGCATTAAAATGCAAAGAGTTCTGATTTAGAAGAAACAAACAAAAAATTCTCCCCACCAAAATAATACACTAGCTAAATTACTGATATATATATATATATATATATATATATATATATATATATAT
>WWET01000520.1:390839-411789 GCA_011038615.1 Limnodynastes dumerilii
ATATATATATAGTGGCAATGTCATATATATACACATCCATAAATGCATTTAGCATGATCACTTTATAATAAAATGATTATATAAAGAATTTAAAAACAAGTAAAGGGTCATATTTACCTTGACCAAAACAACAGCAGTGCCATCCCACCTCATACACACTCATCTCCTCCATTCAAACATTAGATACAGACTAAAAAGGGGAGTATGAATCAGATCTAGGAACTGCTACCTAGGGTTGCTATGGTTGTATCTACCATTCCAAAAAGGGTAAGTCAGAATCACTGTAGATCCATGAACCATACTGCAGAAAAATCTCCCAGCAATAGAAATACTAACAGAATCAAATCTAAATATTAAAAACATCCTTGCCTTTGGTGCTAAAAAGAAAAACCCATAAAACTGGAAGGAAATACCTAAAGAGTTTGTGCCTGTAGCACTAGCAACTGGCGTATTAGCTCATTGCTTAAAGCCAAGTATTCTGCTAGATAGGGATATGAACTCCATCAGCTACTCTGCTAGTTCCAATCTAATTAGTTCTAGGTTTCTAGATAGATGTTATCCTTGTACAAACACAAGTAATGTTTACAATGAGATGTTCAGCCCTTTTCTCTACAGTATTTGTTTATGTACATAAAATACTATTACATTAAAAAAATATTTGTGTGTAATAATTATATGACGAATATAGGCTTTGTTTCCAGCTAGGAGGTTCAAGGGGTCATTTTTTACTGTTAGAAAATAAAGAGACAAAGGGCCGCAATTATACGCACGCACATAGCATGCCAACACTCACCCACACCCATGACACTCCCCTTTCACCGTGCAATTGTAGACTTACGCCTCCATAGAGCACCTCTAACTTTACGTGTGTACTTCCATATGTACGTATGTATGCCGCACGTGCGATTCAATGTAACCACACCCTCAAAGACTAATTTAAATGCCTCCTCCCACCCTCTTTCACGTAACTTTTTGGTACATATTTCAAACCCGCCCGTCCGTACGTATGTCCCCAAGTGCGTGCATATATTCTACGTAACTTACATAAATAAAGTTACTATGAATGTGCTGTTACAACATATGTAAAGATACGCACGCAACTTCACATAAAAACGGATCTGTGAATACAGCCCAAAGTCACTGACTAAATCAACATTACTATTATAGGGTCAGATTCAGACCTGCGTCCGACAGGTCACTTAAGCACGCAAGGTGCGTAAGTGGTCTGTTTTGACTAGAGGGCCCATATTAACCCTAGCGTTGCAAAAATCGTACGTAACTATTGTTCCGTACGCCCCATTTGCATACAAATGGGCTGTGCTTTGCCTCCGCCCGCTAAAGTGGGCAGGAGAAGCTTGCAAAATGTACAGTGCGGGAGGGGACTCCCACACTTGTGCGGATCAGCGGTCGTACGGACCACTGATCCACACAATTGCCTTATGCACGAGCATGCACGAGAGAGGGGGGTGACAGGGGGCGTGCATTCCCCTCTCTCTCTTGGACGTAGAGACCCCCGCACGTACGGAAAGCATGTGGGGGTGTGGATCTAGCTCATAATTATTAACATTAATGTTCTTTTTGAGAGATCTGTAAACACGAGCCTGTAATATTATATTTTGCTGTCTATTCGTTCTAAGGATTCGGCTAGACTGAAATAGAAAGCTGTAATTACTCAACCTGCAGTGTCTGGTAAAAACATAAGTGGATCACTTAAATACATTACTTAAATCATTGAGAGCCTTCTATGATCGGGCTTTAATCAATGTTGCTAGATCACAGGCTCCAACAAATTGGAATGTATGTACTCTGTGGAGAGTGTCCTCCCCTTTATAGCAAAGTGCAGTCTTACAGCTCGTATGTTTGTAGCATCTTGCAGAGAAGAACTTTATTTTAGGGGTTTAGGGGTGACAGTATATGGGCCGGATCCTGAACTAAGGAGGTCACCTAACTTCAGCAAGCTGCTTGTGGAGGTTGGGTGATTTTCTGCCATTTCGCATGTGTGCGCTAGATATTCTGCATTGGAACTCCTACTGTACAGAGCTTAGTTCTGTGTGGTTTTCCATGCTTGAGGGCATTACTCAAATTCAAGATGAAATTCTGGCCAGAGAGTTGTATACCTCCCAACATTTGAGAATTCAAGAGGGACAAAAATTTGCAGCCTTGTAGAGGGGGGTGGTCTTGTACCACCCAGTGGGCATGTCTGGGAAAGTGGGTGTGTCTTACACCGCCCAGACCAGCAGTTCTAGTGCCTGCCCCTTTATTTGAATACCATCCATATGTCTGCCTCTTATTATTAGGCCTGCCATCCATATATCTGCCCCTTATTATTTGTCCAGGATTCATATGTCCAACCTCCATATCTGCCCCTTTATTTGTCCAGTCTCCATGTCTGCCCCTTATTATTTGTCCAGCCTCCACGTCTGCCCCTTGTAATTTCCAGCCTCCATGCCTTCCCCTTGTGATGTCCAGCCCCCATGTCTGCCCCTTGTAATGTCCAGCCTCTATGTCTGCTTCTTTATTATCTGTCCAGCCTCCATGTATCCCCCATATAATATCCAGCCTCCATGTCTACCCCTTGTAATGTCAAGCCTCCATGTCTGCCCCTTATGTCCAGCTGCTATGTCTGCCCCGTATGTCCAGCCTCCATGTCTGCCCCTTATGTCCAGCCTCCATTGTCTGCCCCTTATGTCCAGCCTCCATTGTCTGTCCCTTTAAATGTCCAGCCTCTATTTCTGCCCCTTATGTCCAGCCTTCATTGTCTGCCCCTTATTTCCACCTCCATTGTCTGCGGGAGCCCTGTAGGACCAAATCTGTTTCTAGAATTGCAATGATCGCATAGGTTCTGCAATTCACAGTAACAAGTCTGATTCTTGGGACAAGTTGTGCAGCGAGCAGGACAGCAGGACAATCCCCACGAAAGCGGGACTGTCCTGCTGGTATCGGGACACTTGGGAGGTATGGAGGTGGGGACAGGTATGTAAGTGTTCAGGACTCCGCACGGGAGAGGGGAATGACAGGGGAGTACACAGGACTTATAAACTTCAGTGCATACTGAAAATGGAGGTCCTATACTTACCCATAATGATTTATTCCCCTACATGCAGGACAGGTAAATCATTTTAGGGAGAGAGAAAGAGAGAAGAAGAGAGCAGGGGAGGTAGAGAGGGAAGGAGGGAGGGGTAGAGAGAGAGAGAGAGAGAGAGAGAGAGAGAGAGAGAGAGTATGAACAGGACTTGCTGCAGGGTGAGGAATATAGGGGAGAGAGTAAATCGTGGTAATGAAGCAAAGTGTGAATGCTTATGACCACACCCGTCACAGACAGCTAAGAAACAAACAGAAAGACGTAATAGTATCTATGAATTTTCAGCCCTTGTTTTCGCTTTCTCCCTGTTGTAATAAATGTGTCAAATGGTACTCGCCACCTCTCCTCATTCACACTATAAA
Organism: Limnodynastes dumerilii; assembly: GCA_011038615.1. Lineage (NCBI taxonomy): Eukaryota > Metazoa > Chordata > Amphibia > Anura > Limnodynastidae > Limnodynastes > Limnodynastes dumerilii. The sequence goes on from WWET01000520.1 coordinate 394,284, forward strand.
TCATGCTGGCTGTTGTGCTAGCACATACTGTCATGCATCTCATTATTCCATCATGGTGAGAAGCCAGGGTGAGGATTATCTGTATGCAGACTGTGATTTACATGAAGATGGCTTCCGATCATTTCCTTAAGGTTGAGGATCTATCTGTTCAATTACTTTCTGCTGTTCCTATGTCTCCCTATTACCCACAGGCTAACAAGGACCTACTGAGTAACATAAACATATCTGGCAGTTGACCTGGTTCTGCTTCTCTCGATTAAGAGACTTTTTGTTTAGACAAAGGAAAATATCCATGTCTCATTGATACTGGGGCTCATAAATGCATAAAGAAACAGGGATTCAGTAAGTAAGACAACCTGCAGAGGGTAATATGAGAGTAAGATTCAATTTCTAGGGGCACTGAAAGATAATTGGGCAGGCCAGCAGATTATTGCAATGGGCTGGATCCAGACCTTGTTAAGTGCATGAACTTAGTTACTCCTGGGCTAAACCATGTTTATTTCAGGGAGTCATATTTCATCTGCTGCAAACAGTATTAGAGTTGAGAGGTGATGTTTCCTATCCCAAGTCTAAATTACTGTGTGATAGTAAAGCATGGTCAGTATCTGTGTGTAGTAAACAATTCAAAGATATATCCCTGCATGCAAAGAATACAATTAACTTGACTCCCCCTGAAATCAACATGGTTTAGCCCAGGTGTAACTAAGTTCATGCACATAACAAGGTCTGGATCCAGCCCAATGTGTGGCCATCTCCTGTCTATCCACATATTTTGATACACAGTCCTGAATATCAGAATTTATATGGATGACATTATGCTTTACCTGATTTCTGATGTCTTGCAGTGGTACCATCGTGCCCCTTTAAAGGAACCCCTGTAAGCTTCATCAGAAGAGTGCCATGTTTAACCATTTATAGTGTAGAGGTTATAAAGGAATGGGCAATTTACACTTGAGTATTCATATATCTATACTACTGAACAGTGTTTATGATGTTAAAATGTGTTTTTTTGGGCTAGGCCACAGAATACTACTGTAAGTTAAAATAATTGCAAAGAAAATCCTATTGTAAAGGACATAGGGGTAAATTTACTAAGGTCGCATTTTGACATCTTAGAGGCTATATAAGGAGGACCTCTAGTGAATGAAGCCTCATTATCCAGGGAACCCCCGAAGGGGCATCACCGGACTTCAGCATCTCTGCACGACAAGAAGAGGGTTCTTCTAGCAAGATCACATAGTCTTCAAGCAACGCTCCCAAGATAGCCAATTACTGAAATGTGAGTATGAATTTTTTTTTACATTACACTATGGGACACTTGTGTAAGATTATTTCATGGTTAGGATAGGGACCAGTTTCATATAATAATGGGCACTATCGGGGCACTAGTATTTAAATACACACAAAACGGGGCTAGACTTTTTTGGGGATTCAATATTGGATTCATTTACATTACACAAGATTAAGTTTTTAATGGGACTTTTTTATACACATTATTCTCAGCGCAGAGTCACATTGACCCTTGGCATGCTGATGCTTATAGTACTAAAAGGTACAGCACGCCCTGCAACACATGGGCATGCTGCGCCTTCTAGTACTTTATGCTAAGGGTTAATAGCAGCCCATGCACTGCTTTTTAACTTAAAAAAAATTATTTGTTTACAAGTTTTTTTTATTTTTAACTAAGGAGCACGGAGTGTGGCGATTTATAACAAATTGACACACAAACCCTGCTTTTTTTAGATGATTTTTCTGCATTTAGTAAATTCAGCTACTATACAAATCCCCCCCAAAAAATTGATTTAAATCGACCTTAGTAAATTTACCCCATAGTCTTAAAAAGTTGTATGATTCTTGATAGGCTGTAACTGTGATATTTACCTTGGATTTAAATAATCGAACCCGATACATATTTTAATACATAGTGGACTAGAAAAATTAAACTGCAGTGATTGGAATCCCTCAATAATGGTGGGGGTGGTCCAGCCCAAGGCAGTGTGATATGGGACCAGATAGGGGGAAGATGCTCCTCCAGCCTCAAGAAATGTATGAAAACACTAGATGGGCCAGATTTGTAGTGCTATAATATACTATAAACACTGGACCTGATCAAGATTTACGTAAATCAGGGGACTCTTGTGTAAGTGTTATTAACTTATTACGGTAGAAGACAGAAGGGGCGTGGATAGACATGCTAACGAAGGGCCGGGGATGGCGATTAACAGTTCTGCATGGATCTGTGTCTGGGCATACACCGATCTGTGCAGAGAGGTAAAGGCATAAGTGGGGGGAGTGATAGGGGAGTGCACATCCCCTCTTCCGTGCAAAATTCCTGATCTCTGTGTGTACGGAAGTCAAGCGAGGATCTGGAGCAGGTAAATTGCCTTTTCTGTATGCAAAAAATTACAGCTATTCATGAAATTTGAAAAAAAAACCCCACGTTTGAGCTGCCTTTTAATAAGGTTATTAATAATCCCAAATGACAGTGATATCCGTATACTAATGCACTCGATCATGTAAATTAATATCTATTACAAATTGCTTACTTTAGCACAGTCAACTATTAGGTCTGTTTTCCTATAGCAGTAAATATGTATCTTAAATAAAATAAAAAAACACTGTAATTGTATATTCAGCTCAATGTTTCATTTACTGAACAAAATGGCTTCATAACACAGCTGAGACTATATACTTTGTATGAATCCTCAATGCAAATTTTACATTTTTTCGGTAAAGGAAATTCCAAGGTATTTATGAGATGAAAACAGTTCCCTCAAACTGTAACCCCTCAGACTGAGCAGAAATGTATGGACTTAAGACTAATGATGGTTGCAATATTTCCACCATGTCTCTGCATATCTAGGTGCAGCTCTCTGGAGAAAATTTGGCAGCGTTTTGAGAATGACCTTTGCTTTCTTATGTGGCACTGATTGCACGACTAGGACTTCTCTTTAAAAAAAAATGATAGAAGAATGCCTTCTGTAAGAGTTTACTTATATGTGAAATATATGGTTTGCATTGCATTAGTATCTATCACTGACTGATCTCATGCTGACCCACTATATAAAGACTGTGTAGACTAAAGCCTCAGTGTTGCAATACTTTCAGGATCTGTGCTATCTCACCCCCTAGTGTTTCTGCATAATGTGATTATATGGAATATTAATCAATAAAATCTCAAAGCCCCTACCAAAATTTAAGTATATGCAATCATAATAAGAAAGACATGATATATTTTCAGTCTTGTTTATCAATTTCCCTGAATGTCTTGCTGACAAATCAACTGCTACCTTTTTATAAAAACATGAATGACTAAAGTTGAAAAAAATGATCTTGTCTATTTAAGAATTTAGAGACACAGTACAGGCAATATATTCAGATTGTGATCTCCAAGCAAATCATAGATTCACGAGCACTTGGCCTCATTATTCAAGCACTCGTGTGTTTGTATTTTACCACTTTTAACCACTCCCACTCACATGGAAAATCACATTGGTACAAATTAAGAGGAAATGCCTATACAATACACTGTTGATTGCCGGCCCGCTGTAATGAATGCAGGCCGGCTGACTGTTATAATTACAAAGTGTCGGCATGAAGTTTTACGTTCTGTGCCATGACTTTAAAAAACGCCATCTGATGGTGGTGTGAATGTAGTAATTCCAGCGTTCACCCCATATACAAGGAAAAAAAAGAGTCTTGGTGCACGTGCAGTGTTTTTTTCCTTTCGGGACAGAAATTTTCTAAATCCCCAAAAAACAAAAGACAGCCACTGCACCAGAACATCACTAACGACGACCTAGCAGATCATCACGGGACCTCGCCGGAGAGGTGAATAACAGTAAATTTGGAAAAGCAAACCTGGATTACTTAATAAGTGCTTGCAGCACTAGGATATGAGAGAGAGAGAGAGAGAAATCTGGATTACTTAATTAGTGCTTGCAGCACTAGGATATGAGAGAGAGAGAGAGAGAGAGAGAGAGAGAGAGAGAGAGAGAGAGAGAGAGAGAGAGAGAGAGAGAGAGAGAGAGAGAGAGAGAGAGAGAGAGAAAAAGAGAGAGAGAAAAAGAGAGAGAGAGAGAGAGAGAGAGAGAGAGATAGAGAGATTTATTCATATGAAACTGTGTAATAGGCTGTCATGACTGGGTTTCTATCTGAGGAAAAACGACTCATACAAAAAGAGACGTGTCTAGGAGCAACCACAGATTTATACTTGTTTCCTGTTTGTTTCATGTTGCTCAATAATGCTAAAAGAGGGCTGATTGTGGAAACATCTATCTATTTGAAGCCGCTACTTACACATTTACAAGCATGCACAAACTCACATACATACATACCATATGTACTATCCAATTAGCACCCTTTTCCTTGCACTCTTGCTTATTCTCCCCTTGTTTTACCTAACTGTATTCATTTTCTCAGGACATTGTAATAATTTGCAATGATACTATGATAAATAGAAAGTCTATAAACATTTGTAGACATCTCAAAGTATAATGATCAGAATATTTTGTTAGTCAATATTTCCATTTTATTTATAATCACATTTCTTATCACATGCACAATTTATTTATTTGTGCATTTTATTAGATAATCATGTAACATACATATTATACTATATTTATTTATTTATTTATTCATTCTATCCACTCAGTATTTTGTAGCTATGCACATCATTTTCAGCTCTACACTAACTTCAATGAAAATAATTCAGCTGTCATGGTTATATAAGGCCCCACAGGGCCAATACTACCATTGGGTAGGGTGCTGCTTTGTTCAATGAATAAGTGACATGGTGACATTTTTACTGTGCTTCTAATACCCATGTGGAATGTCTGTAATTTCTAAGTAGATTGCTAATGGTTGATACTGTCAGTTACTACTCAATGTCATATGTTATATTGCAGGTCTTCAAGCGCACACTTAAAACGCACCTGTTCAGGCTAGCCTTCCACTCCTCCACTTAACATCCTCATTGCATCCTACATCTATCCCTTCTTCTCCTTCATTCCCCCACTGCTTCCTTCCCATTCCTTATGTTTTCTGTAAGTTCATCCCTCCCACTTGTTTCCTCCTCCACCACTACCCCCTCAGTTCATAACCTCTTGTCCCCCTCTGCTACCCTTTTACCCCGTCCCCACCTGGTGGCTCCCTCTTAAAGGACCGGATATACACCACCGGATGTGTTGCAAATACGTCCGGCGTTTACCGATATTTGACACTGCGCATGCAGTATCTTAAAGACCGCATATACGCAATATATGTAACGAATAGATACATAGATTACGTAAAAAAGTTACTACGCATGCGCAGTATCAAATATCGGTAAACACCGGACGTATATGCAACAAGTCCGGTGGTGTGAATCTGGTACAATGTCTCATAGCGCTCTATCCCCTCCTCCCTAAATGCCAAGCTTGACACCTCGTATTTTGCCTTGCTGTCCATCCCTACCCTGTATGTCTGGACTGTATATTATTATGTTTTATGCTGTCCATCCCTGCCCTGTATGTCTGGACTGTATATTATTATGTTTTATGCTGTCCATCCCTGTCCTGTATGTCTGTACTGTATTTTGTTGTTGTATTTTGTACAGCGCTGCGGACACCTTGTGGCACCTTATATATAAACGATAATAAATAATAATATGTTGTTAATGTGGTCTTTAGCTATGATGTCAGAGTCAAGTGCACTAAGGAACAGAGGTTTCTGCATCTACCTCACACATGCAGCAGAGGTTGTGGCTGGTTGCCCAAACCAGGGGGCACCAGTTCCTTGACTAGGGAGTTTCCACCTAGCACACCATCCCTGACTGCCCAATTAAAAAAAAATCCTTTCTTAATTAGCACTACATTATGCAATATTCTTTATATTCCTTTTATTATATTGAATCGTGGTTTCCCTCAGTTATATATTTAAAACTATCCACTAAATTTTTACACAACATATAAGGAAAAATGAAAAGAAATAAAAAAAAACTTTAAAAAAAATCTAGTAAGAGAAGAGAGAAGATAAGTTGAAAGGTGTAAACAAAAATGCATTTAAATCAAATACTGTGAGGGACGGAGTAAAGCAAAACAAGATAAAAATGTTAAGTGCTAGCAGAGAACAGGAAGGCAGACGCTCTGATTGTAAGTTTAACACTGACTTCATGTATTTTTAATCATGTTATTTCAACTGAAGTCAGCAGTAACGAGACAGCTCTCAACTCTGGCTCAGAGCATTTCTCTCACATAGATTCTTAGAAGAAAAAATGTGGTAAGATATTTAATGAGGTTAGAAATAAAAATGGAAAAGTAGGAACCAAGAAAATATATATTACTTTTTTGTAGTCACATAACTCTCCAATTATACCAGTCAAATTATTAAAGGCTATTCTTCACCATGACTAACCTCTTTTCTGTTCCATTGTATGCAAAAGGATGGCAGCCAATCCACCAGACATTATCCTAATGTATCCTAATTTACTGATTATGCACTAAGGGCTGGATGCAGACCTAGTTAAGTGCTTGAAATTAGTTACTCCTGGGCTAAACCATGTTGATTATAGGGGAGTCATATTTCATCTCTTTCAAACCGTATTAGAGTTGAGAGGTGATGTTTCCTATCCCAAGTCTAAATAACAGTGTGATAGTAAAGCTGGTCAGTATCTGTGTGCAGTAAGCAATTCAAAGATATATCCCTGCATGCAAAGAATACAATTAACTTGACTCCCCCTGAAATCAACATGGTTTAGCCCATGAGTAACTAACTAAGTCTGGATCCAGCCCTAACTCTCTAATGTATTTTAAAACATTCATACAATATTGTACATTATATATTGCATATAAATTGCCATTGCAATAAGTCATCCTAATCTGTCACATTCAATGAACACTATTTGGCTATTATTTGCAATAATAATAATAATATTTAAATGGCAGATGGATTGGGTGTGTGCAATGTGTGTGTATGATGATGATGGTGACCACACTGTTTTGTTCATAGAGTTGTGGTAGTGTTTTGGGTATGATTATGGTGGCCTTTTAAAGGATGGTAATGATGATGCTGGATATTATTACTGTTGATATGGTTATTGTAGGCCCTGCCTATAAAACTAAGGATGCTGACTAAGGATGCATGATATCTTTACTAGAGGTAATGGTTGTTTTATTGTTGGGTGCCCCCCCTTCTTTTCTAGATATGGTCATGGGGGGTTTCTGGATATGAGCCTCAAGATGCTGGTGGCTTTTCCTTTCTGGACATGGGGCCTGATCCAGAACTATGCCGATGCACTGTGCTTACTAAAGCACAGCGTATCGGCGTCTACTCTCCCCGACACCCCCCCTGTGCAGCCGTATTTTCCCTTGCTTATGCAGGCTGAAGGCTACCCTAACTTCAGCCGGCCTAAGCAATGGAAAATACGCTCGCACAGGAGCGTTGTTATGTTAAGCCCCCCATCCCTCCCTCATTAAACTAACTAGCTAGCTACAGCGGGCGTAGTTCTGGATCAGGCCCATGATTACTGGGTTTTTTGGATATGATTATTATGGGCCCTAGATATTAGGATCAGGATTTTCTGCATATGACGACTGTCTTCTGGATATGACGATGGTTTGATTTGAAATGTATGTGCAAAATAACGCATATATTTAAAGTTCAGGAATTGCCCCTTACCTGGTGTTGCACTGGATACTGTTGGCCATTGCTGTTCGAGTCCTACAGCTGCGCCACGTAAGACTGCTGCTCCTTCGATATGTACAGCACTGAAAAGAACAGAAATACTGAATTAATGTCCGGGAAAAACATTCACAACATAAAAATCCTAAACTGACATAAAGATGTTTAGCAGGGCTTAAAATGAGAAATAAATCTCATACTAGTACTAGTAATATTACTAATATCAATATTGAGAAAGGACTTGCCCCAAAACGCGTCAGTGGAACAATAATCAGAGGTCACTTTCTCCGGACCAGATACTCGTGACATCCGCCTCTTAATCCTGCACTTATGAACATCTAGCCTGCCCAGGACTTTGCTTTGCAGGACCGCTAACCTTTAGGCACGGAGATTGTTGTCCTCTGTCATTTTACAGTTTACATTGTGTATTATTGTTTTATCTGATCTATATATATTCAAATTAAATGTTTTTAATTTACATTGTTTTCTTTTATTACTCCTGGCACATATGCTGGGAGGTCTCTCCCCAGATACTCCACATCAGAGATAGAGAAGGAATAGCGGATATTCCATCACAGGTTGATTGTCTTAGACTTACACGCTGTGCAGATCACTTTCTATAAACCCACATCGGTAGCGCACCAAGAACACTTTAAACTTCACTCTTTACTTCATTGCATTGGGAGGATATAAAGTGACAAGTGCTGCTTTCTATTGCCGCTGGACACCTGTTCTGAAACCTTTTTCTTCCACTAATATTAGTAATAATAATAATTTATTTGTTACATCTTACTATACTGGCTCATGCTTGAGAAATAAAAGACCGGATCCAGACCTCCGCAAAACAGTCCAGTTCTGATCACATTTTGCGTGTACGCATGCGCACACACTCATTACAGGATCCGCACTGTCTGAGGGCAGGACGGGTGGGATGCACACATCAGGGAGAAGGTGGATGGTATGGCCTGGCTTCAGCCCTTACACAGTATCCAGATTTCTGCACTAGCCCCAGGTAGTGTCCTATGATACAGCTCCCTTACATGCCAAGGCACTGGCCTACCCTCACATGCCTGGAAGATAGGATACTGTGGGTCTCCGCTGTCGGGGCTCCAAAGAAGTACCAGAGCTTTAAAGGGCAGAGCATTTTTATGTCCTTCAAATTAGATTTTTGTGTACAATAAGCTGACTATAAACAACAATTTGAAATGTAATAATCAGCATTAAGTGAAACTCTGCCCCTCTTAAACCTTAAAATAACCAATAACAACTTAAAAGCTCCAAACAGTAAAGTCTACTGTACTGCAATATTACATTAATGGTAAATATAATTATAATTATAATCTTAAGAGGTGAGAGGTAATAAAAAATAAAGAATCTACGACACATCAGTGACTAAACACAAAGCAATCATACATAGGACTGAATCTAGACCTCTGCAGAAGGAGTGTTTTATGATCACGAAGACCGGGAAATGCCCACATTTTGCAACCACGCAAGCACACCCATGTATTCCCAATATGGATTTTGATCTTCTGGATCCAGAGGTCTGCATTGGGAGCGCTTCCAACAGTGGGGCTGGATGGGTAGGTATGCAGATAGCTTATACAGTATGCAATTAGTACAATAAGGGCTGTAAGCGCCCTCTGTACTATCGAGACTTCTGAGCCGTCCACATTTTACACAAGGGCAGCGCAGATGTCTTAAAGTAGGTGTCTTTTGTCAGATTTACTTGAGAGTGAATGGAATGTCCAGCCCTCATCCACAAGGAAGTCTGAATACAGCAGAGATCGGATGGCGCAGCATTGTTAGGATGCACTCCAGTCATTCTCATGACACTTAGGATGGGTACACACTGGTGTATATCTGGTGAAATGGTCTTTTGATTGTGTGATTGGAAAGATTATCTGCTGAAAAGCCCCAGTGTGTGTCCTGCTTAAGTGTAGGTGTACTGTCAGCAGCTGTCAATAGAGTCTGCCAGTCAAAGTTAGAAACAATAGAAAATATTAAGGAGCACGAATAGTGACCTTTAGATAAACATCAATAAGATATACAAATGTAAAAACTCAAATAAAACTAAATTAAGAAAAAACTACACAAAAAGTTTAATGTATTGCAAACAATATATAAATATTCAGATTTTGACCAATAAAACACTATAAACATTGCAGAGTTATATAAACATAATTGTCTGAAAGTCAGTAATACATTGGCATTCTCATTTGAAAATAAAAATACAGGATGTATGGATAATTATTTATAGACATCTTAATAGGAAACTCTTGGTAGCCTTTTGATACTTACTCATCATCCAGCCCTTAACCACTATAACTATAGCTCAATGCTTTTTTCTGCTTTAGCAGGTCCTGACCTGGTTTTACAACTTGTGCAGATTATTTTTCTACCAGGATGCGCATAGTGTTTTATGTATTTTTTTCCCTTTTATAACGCAGAATGATACAACATAGAGGAGACAAAAGAGGAAAGAGGCATCTAGAGAAAGCTAATATCATAGAGGGGGGTTCTCAGAGGCTCTGCTGTAGGGGGGCATGTTGGAAACTGCTATGACGGTGAAGCATATGAGCCATAGATGAAGGAAGGGGCATAAGGGGCACTACACATGACGATATATTATATTTTATGTTAATTATATCAGTAGATATAAGTAGATCAAAACTAAATATTGAAATATAGTACTGGGTAATTTTTTAATGAAGGATCTCAGAAATGGTGAAATAGGACCCAAAACTTTATGTTCCTTGGTCCCTCTGCGCCCTACGTATGGTCATAACCTAATAGTTCTTCTTCAACTTCTCATAAATTCTAATTATATCCAAAGGACAATAAATAGGATGACAGTGTTTAATTGAGCCTCTAAAGGAGAAAAATGCTTGCAATTCCCCAAAGAGGCAACCACATCCATTCCCAAGATCAATCGATAGACATGAGACCATTTAAGAGGGACAAAAAAGGCATCCACTTAGTTGAGTAAATTACCATTGTCACCTCATGTGGAAAGCAATCCTATTGTTTTAAAGCCCATTTAGCATAGAATCACTTCCTATGGCCATAGGGAAATTATCTTCCATTTACAATTGTCCAGTTATTGTAAAATATAAAGTGTCTTTTAACAAAATGAATAAATCTTTACTGTGCTAAACCTTTTTTTAACAGCATTGAAATACTCTTACTCTATGTCCTTACACATATTTTCCCAGAACTGTAAGCCATTTTCAGGATGTAGGTTAACTAGTGACGTGTCAATTAAAGTTGCAGCTTTATGTTTACATCTCATATATTTGTTCCATGCATCTCAGAGTTTGTATTTGCCTTAGTAGTCACTGTGTACTGCTCCACAGCTTTCAGGTTATTCTTTCCAATTATTTATTACTTGAGTATTGTAGGGTCAAATTCTCAGTTACATTTGGCTCATCTTTTTCTGCTTCAGTCAAATTGTAGCTGATTTTCCAAATCACTTTGCAATTTTAATACCCTGTATGCCGCTAGTATTTATATTTGACGTTCATAGTTTATTTATTTGTTTTTTTTAAGATCACACATTCACAGCACTTTCCCGTGCTGTATTTATAATATATCTTCTGTTTTTATTAAAGGTTGGGACCCTTTTGCAGATAGGGACTGCTGTAGTGAAAAGCGCTTTTTAAAGCACTACACTTTAATTTGATTTCTCCAAATTATGGACACTCAAGATAATTTGTGCTAATTAAGCTAAAAATATTCTAACCAACCCAGACATAATATCAGTGACACTTCCAACAGAAGGCCTGGACTGAATTCACAAAAGGGCCATCTCTCTTAGTAAACATACAGTATATAGTTGTGCTCAGTTAAAATTTTTACAAAATCACAGAAAATAAATGGTGGGAAATTTCATACATGGCGGGTACATCTGCTATGGAAATTTGAATAGGGCTTCTGAAATCTTTAAGCCTTTGTTAACTTACCAATTAGAAGCTACCGGCTTCCTGCACAGATCAGACAATGGTGCTGACGTCACCCATTCAATGTCCTACAGAAAGACTATATGACTCATACTGTTAATTGAATGTGTTATGTCAACTCCATTATCTGATTTCTGTAAGAAGACTGCAGCTGCTAATGGTAAAAAAAAATGTTTTAATGATTTACTAATCTAGCTTTCGCACCATGGTCCGGATCCTAAGCTAAGAATGACAGGGGACTTATCAGTTGCGTAAGTCCCCTGTCAGGAAGCATCTGCACGCACCAGATGTTCCCTTAGCGTCAGTACTTACAGGGAAGGGGCAGACCCTTCTCTTACAATGGCTCTGTACACGCCTATAAATGAAGGGTCTGGGGCGGGGGAAGCCCCGTTACGACTAGGTCTGTGGCTGTACGGTCGCAGACCTAGTCGTAGAAATTAAGGTAGGAATCTGGACACGTAAATGTCCAGATTTCCTACCGACTGCAGGGAGTGCACACGGCTGCGTATCTACGGACAAGTGTCTATGGACAAGTGTACAGGGTTCTGAATCTAGCCCCATGTAATGAAATGAGCACCATAGCAGAGAAAGCTTTATCTGAGCTCGGTTGTAGATTTCCCTCTCACTGTATACCCATCCAGGTTTCAGTCTGGAATTAATCATCACATTTTAAACATTATTATGTTCATGCTAAGTTAGAACTTGTGGTTGGTTTGGAACTTAATAAAATCCAATTTAATATCATGCTTTGAGATCAATGAGGGTCTTGCTTGGAATTAACACCAGCCCTGCAAGCATTTGTTGACTGGCTTATATATTTTTGAAGAATTATAATGGAAATATACCTCAAATAATAATGAATTACGAATTGTGATTTAATTTAATAATAGAACCCTGATTTTCATTTGATTAAATTGGAGTCAAATTGCCATGAGCAGTAGTGAAGGAATCAAAAGTATATATATAAATATATATATATCATGCAACACTAAAACCATCTACCTAGATAGGAGTACAGGTTGAATCTCACAACCTCAAATCCATAGTAAGTCATCACATCATTCAGACTGACAGCTCAAGGACAACGAAAGCATTAACAGAAACTGTCTACACAAGCAAGACAGCATGTACAACTTTCTCCCTGACCAATCATTTCAAGTCAGCACATCATTACGACTGAGAACACGGACACATCAATTATTCAGAATAATATGTACACATTACACAATGGCCAGGTCAACTGCTAAAAGTATACAACCAACTGACTAAAGAAAAAGACAATATGCCCATCCATATCTAAGGCTTATAATGTCTCATATCATTCTTGATTCCAACCACCAAATTCTATAGTGTGATTCTATGTTGCCTATTCATAGCAATTTGTCCTATTTGTGTATTCAAATATTAAAAAAATGAATTGTGTACTCACCCCTGCATTGCAGCTTTTAGTGATGCAGAGTAACGCCAGTCTGGGTTAGGATGTTTTGGCTGAAGAAGCAAATAAGAACAAATGTTTAGTTCCAGTCAGAAATTCTTTAATTTATGCAATCAATGTCAACATTTAGGATCAAACATTTGCACTGTGTTTGCCAATTAAAAAAAAATAAAAATAAATAAATAAATTTAACAATGAATAATAATCAAAAATTTACCTTTCTGAAAACTTTAAAGTTTGAAAATGTTTCAATAGTTTAAAAAATGTGGATGAATCAGCCCACATTTTTAAATGTCCAATAAGTAGACTTTATTCTCCATAAACTATTGCAAATGTAATTATTTGCATGAAAATGTATTCCTTGTAATAATTGTGATAAGATATTGACCCATTACAATAGTGTAAATCATAATGGGAAATTCAGCATACAAGCTTTAAATCCGAAGAAACTGGACCCCATGTGTTAATGGAGCCAGTTGTAAAGATCTGAAGCAACTTGAAGGTGGAACGCAACAATGGAACAATAAAAATAAAGCAAAAAAATGGTTTGGATGTTTGACAAACCTGGAGTTCTTCTGCACCACTGTTGCCAACATATGTAATGAATCATTTCCCACAAAATAATTTTATGTGTTATTTCATCATTTACAGCACTACAATGTTAGAGCTCAATAGGGGCTGGATTTACTAATCTGCGGAAAAGGAAAAGTGGAGATGTTGTCCATAGCAACCAATCAGATTCTAGCTGACATTTTCTAGAATATAATAGCAGTGAAAGCTAGACTCTAATTCGTTGCTGTGAGAACAGTGGCGTGAGTAGAGCGGGTTTTGTAGGGCCCTGTGCGGCGATGGTTTTGGAGGTGCCATCGGTGCCATCAGAGCGCATATCCGACAAAGACCACCACCGGTGCACAGATGAGAAGAGGATCCGTTCCCTCTCCTCATCTGTGAAAATGACAGCCAGAGCTGCTGAAGAGACGAGGGGGCGGAACTTCCTCTCCTCTGTCAAAAAGAAAGAATAAATCCCTGCTTACCTTATTCTATGTGAGTGTGAGAGCAGCTGCGGCACAGCATCCCACCCCTCAGTGGTCAGCCGGACAGCGCCGGCCTATTGGACACACTGTGAGAGTAGTTCACTATCGCAGTGTGACCGAAGGTGTCCGGCTGAACACTGAGGGCTGGGATGCTTTGCCGCAGCTGCTCTCACACTCACACAGAATAAGGTTAGCAGGGTTTTATTCTTTCTTTTCCTGGGCGGGGGTGGGCGCATGGAGGGGGGTGCGCGCATTGTGGGCTTTTGCCCTGGGCACCATTTAAGCTAGTTACGCCACTGTGTTAGAAACATCTCCACTTTACCTTCTTCACAGCTTAGTAAATCTATCCCTAGAACTTTAACTAACAAAACATGTTTTTGCTTCCTGAAATGCATTATACAATATTTCTGCGTTTATGTGTTTTGTACTCTTGAGGAGTTTTTTACAGTGTTTCAAACAATCCTCTATCTATTGTCAGACATAATTCACTTTTGATAATGTCCTTTTTTTTTTTTTTACAGTATTTTTGTGTACATAAAATATAAAAAAGCAGCATAAAAGACAAGCATGTAGCAAAACAAACATTCTGGGCATCATTTTACTGCAGCTTATCTACCCTTGTTCTGTGATGGCTTTTTATTCACTTTGGGAGTTCACAGGAAAACTAAAGGTGTACAAATGGAATACAAACAAAGGACAGGCAATGCCAGCAAATTGTTAACTGATCATTAATCTGAAAAGCACTGATGAGAACACAAAAAAGCTCAAAAACCAGTAATAAAATATTAATACTTAAGTTCACACAAAACATTATAGTAACATTTGAGTACTTAAAAATTATTATAAAGAAGCCTAAATGCAGGAACTCATGTTAAATATTTACATTTATAATCATTTTAACTGGAAAATAGTGCCATTGATTATAAACTTGCACTCAATAATAGCTGGGATCATTAATAAAAATGCATTAGATTCCCGTAATGTAACATGAGCAGGATCCACAGATCAGTCCATTTGGTCAGTTTTGACTGGAGGGCGCATGCCCCCTCCGGATCTTGCGTTAGTATTACTAACATAACTACCATGGTAATAAAGAACAGTTGGCAGTGCTTCCGCACGCTAAGGTGAGCGAGGGGAAGCATGTAAATTTTAGTGTGCTTGATAATACCCACTTACATGTGGATCAGTGGTCGGACGAACCGCTAACCCACAAGTGTGACTTAAGGCTGCCTCATGACAGCCTTAAGATGATAATAAGTCACACTTATTACGGGGAGTGATAGAGGGGGTTCACTCCCCTCTCTCGTGCGGATTTAAACACCCCCCGCACAGAAAACGTTGAGGGGTATGGATCAGGTCAATTCTTCTAACAGTCAGTTCTTAATCCATCTAATGCTAATAAAAATATACTTCATCACCTACAACCTGATCCGGGCCTACAAAAAGGGGCAATTTCTAATTGCTAAGATTGGAAAACGCCCACTTTGACTAAGGCGCGTGCGTAAGCAATGTATTTCCAGAACATATATGGATCTAAAGTTCCATCATGGGATCATTTCCAACAGAGGAATTGGGACGGGAAATGGAAAGCGATTGTGCTATGTAGGAGGAAAGAAGAATAGGAATAGTACAGTAAGCGCCCTCTGTACTATCCACACTATCGGTCCCATTTTGAGTGAGGACAGCACGGAAGTTTTAAAGGCCACAGATTGTATCTGTGTATGAGTGAACAGAGTGGCCTCCTCTCACCTGCACTGAAGGCGGGATCCAGCAGTGATCTGGCATTGGAAGTCCTAGATCCGGTCTTTAATTTAAGTATTATTGCTGTCAGAGAGGGAATCGATAAACAGGTATATACTAAGTGAAGCAATTGCTTCACAAATAAATAAAAATGTGTATTATGCAGTTTTTACTCATCACTGAGTAGTCCTGAGAAGTCAAAACAAAATCTACCTCCTCCACAATTGTTTGACACTGCCAATAATGTACCTTATGTAAAGCAATCAATTTTTCAACATAAAAAATTTCCAAAATAACAATAATTTGCCAACACAGCGTATTAATAGAGTCTACTGATTACCTCCAGTGTTTTAGGGGTTTATTTAGTATGAAAAATGTACGGTTACTCACCAAATGTTTTATATCGACATCATTTCCCGATAACTGTGCTCAGATTGCATTATTTGCCTCACTGTAGTTTCCTCAGATCTTTCCATGCTACATTATAGTGATGCCAGTTATTTTTATACTATCACAGTCATGCGATCAGTCGTTTGTATGCCGAGCTATAAGTCCCCCAGTCCTTAGTATCTCCCATTGTAGTTCCTGAACAGAAAGTGGATCTGCACTAGGTAACCACCTAAGTGGAGGCACCATATCCTGTCTACTTAATGTACTTAGCTTGCACTTGCCTTCAAGCATACAGCTGGGTGTTACAGTACCGCTGCCCTACCTACATTTTCCCCAATATCTGGCTTAAAATTAGGGGCACAACTACCGGGAAGACATTACTGACTGCTGTTGTACCGAAGATACTGGAGATCGCTACAGAGAAGTCACTCATAACACCCATGGATACAGATTATGTCAAAGAAACTATTAAAGAAATAGTTTGTTAGTTATATAAATGTTTCTCCAATAACAATCTTCTTATATATCTGACATTATTGTGCAAGACAGCTTGTACTGTACGTTCACTTAAAAATAAATGACACAATAACATATCAGAACCATAAATTTAACACCCCATTAGAGTGTGAATTACTAATTTGCATCCAGACAGATGTGTAAAATTTATTTGAAACAAGCTGATTTGTTTTTCCTGATTTGCTAGTTGTTAATGAGATAATGAGATAAGTAGGACTTAAAGTTGAGTTATTTTTTTGACATTACATGAATATATTATGTGTTATAGTAAGGCTTAGTTTTAGTGACTCCTTTGAGTATATGAGTACCTGACAACGTCATACAGATCTGGATCACGGTTTAAATCATAGTTGACAATTCTTATAGAATGTCTGATAGTCTCCCAGAAATTTTGGGCATGATTATTTATTGCAAATCGCTGCCTCAAGTCCCGTCCTCTGCCTATTAAAACTGTTATCCAATAGCGTTACTAAAGATGGGTGGGGCTTGGGGATGTAATTTGTGTCATCAAGGTCAATCTGATCCTTAATAACAGAATAGTTTGCAGTGTTGATAGGCAGAGGTGTAGCTTCAGGTATGGATTTGGCCTAATTTAAGCCATCAAGTCCCATTACCATGCTACCATCTCTTTCTACTTTCCAAAATCTCCCAGAGGGAAAAAAAAAAAGTTGGAAACTATGGTTTAAATGTGATTGGGCCCCAAATAACAGACACAAAGGGCCTGATCCAGAGCTACGATGTTACACTGAGCGCTGTAGCGCTCAGCGTAACAT
>WWET01000520.1:422517-436423 GCA_011038615.1 Limnodynastes dumerilii
CTGGGTATTTGTGTAAATCCCCCTTACCCTACAGCACCTGCTCCATATTACCTTATAAACTGATTTGAGCAGCCTCCATTCTGTGTGTGTATATATATATATATATATATATATATATAAATACTTCCGCAAGACACTCGCACTTGTGAATCAGTCCTCAGATAAGAGGAGCACACATACTGTACAGTTTCCCATGTGCAGCTCATTTGCATTAGGAGTCTTGCCACTCTAGCCATGCATGCAGGACTCATTCCATGCCAGTTTTGTTCCAAGTCAGGCAAAAAATCTCTACTGCTAGTACTGCAGAAAATAATGGGCCATATCTAGCCACCCGCATATGATACGTGTCACTCCCCTCTGTCGTGCGTAGTTATTGACACTTTCGTGTCCATAGAACTAACTTAAGCTATCCATGCGGATCCATGTCTGTACACACACAGATCAGCATGGATCACCTAAACGTCACCCCATGCAGCTATTATGCTTGCATTTTGGGTGCGATCCGCTCTTTCTCAAAGTGACATGCAGCCTTCTTTGTCCACATATTTATTGGTTGCTGCGTATAAGTGGTGGGCGGTTCACGGCTAAAATGCGTCAGCTGACAGTATTTTACAGCACGGCTGCACTTTACCGCAGTACACACCAGAGGAGAGGACCAGAGAGAGAGGACGGCAGTTGGGAGCTATAACCCTGGGACTTTCATCTTCACCCGCTTTAAGTCTCTTCCTTTGGGGTACTAGAATCTGTTCTCTATATACATTTTGAAGGACCACAATTTTTGGGCCGTATTCAGACCACCGAACGTAATGCACATACGTCCGGTGTTTACCAAAATTGTATACTGCGCATGCGTAGTCATTTTTAAACATAATCTACATATATTTTCGGTACATAGATTGTGTATATGTGGTCGCATATATACGCAATCTACGTTCCAAAAAGATACGTTGATTACATTTAAAAATTACTACGCATGCGCAGTATACAATTTCGGTACACACCGAATCTATATGCATTACATCCGGTGGTCTGAATACGACCCTTTATACTTATCTTTTATTTAATGTTTGTTATTAGTTCATTGTAATTAAATATGTTATTAAATATTAACCTACTTTTACTTTTTACTTTTTTTAATTTACTTTTTATTTTCTCTTCTATTTCAATATCTATGTGTTTACTCCCCTGGAGGGGATCAACAACAAGAGAAGATAAACAGTCTTAATTGCAACACCTCAGATCAGTTATTGGACTTATTCTAATTAAGTTATATTTGGAGAAGTATATTAAGTGGCCCATTACCAACAAAACATCCAGTATTATCTTGTACCCAGTATTTTTGTGTTTTATGTGATTTAGTTTAAGGGTTGGTAGACCCTTGCATATTTGAATACACTTATCAGTAAAGGTACCTACGATGTAGAACCCCAAATAACAACATTAGTATTATTGGAAAATATATAGATATGTTAATTAGAAAGAAACAGAATATTAGAAAGAATATTAGGAAGTTTTCCACGAAATTAAATGGAAGTTAAAAAAAAAAAAACTACTGAAATAGTCTTAATATCTTTCAATTATCTCTGGTACAATTTTAAATTATGCTGATACTCTATGACTAATACCACAAGCTAAACCATCCTACAGCTTCTATAAATAAAAATCTAATAATGTCTCATAATGTTAATAATACTTGAATGTCAAATACACTATTGGTGTTTATGAAGGTAGATTTTAGTTTATAGCAATTAACACATAACATCTTTTTGAATTATAGTTTATGGATCTGCTGTCATGTGAAAATCCTTTTAAGAAGATAAAATCATAAATTATAAGATGACCTTAACTTTGTTCACTGGATATTAAACTAATGAGATATTTAATTCAATTATGGAGAGTCCTAGCTGTATAATCTTTATTAGATCTGAATGGTCTGGAAAAGATTGGAAATAGTGAATCAGTATATAACACAAATGGAGTCTTGGAAGCTCACTGCATTTTACCAAATCAAATTTGGTTACGTAATATAATCTATGCAAATTACAGCACACAAAATCATTTCAGTTATTCATATTTCGGTTAAATCTGAGATCAGTAATTAGTAGTTGGATAATTGTAGTTAGCTAACTATAGTATTTAGAGACGAACAAGAGTTAAATAGGATAGGAAAGAGTGTTTATATATTATCTTCACCAGGGATGAAAGTGAGGGGTATTCTCCCAATGATTTAATTGGAAATCTGTAAATCTCCATTCACTTCTATTATTTCTTAATTTTCACTTTGACCACTGACCTCCACATTATGCACCATCTCCACAGCCTGGAAACACCATGCTGGACTATTCAATACTTCTCATTAATGTTCTTTATTTAATTATGGTTGCTTTATCTCTGCTACCAAATCTTCTACATAAACACAGTGTAAACTTTCATGTAGGAAATGCTTACCATGTTCCTGTTTTGTTTCCACATCGTGATATCCTTTACCCCCCCTCAGTCACAATCCTCTATCCATACTGGACCAGCTGTACTCTACAGTACACTAATTAACACACATACACTATAGCACTTTCCTACCTTCAATGTTTAGCTGTAATACCAAAAGTTTCCGCAATATAATATCTTAGACAGCATAATCCTCTTCTATATCTATCTCTTATTTTATTAGCTTGTAATATATCTTCAAATCCAGGTCCTCTTCACATCGCTCATACAAATGACTATAATTCACTAAGCTACAGAAATCCAGGTAAGCTTTCTAGATGTTATCCTTGACTATATACTGTTCTTTTAGTCCCTCATTCAGTGGCGTATCTACCATGGGTGCAGAGTGTGCAGTGACCCAATGCACCCAATGGAAGATCCCAGTACCACCTATTTCTGTACAAACGGTGACGGTCTCCAGCAGCCTTCCGTTCCCAACAGTGCACTGCGCGCGGGTGTCACATGGGGATGTCAGGCGTGCGTGCACTGCGCAGCCTCATGCTCCTCTTCTGTTTGCAGAGCGTGAGGCTGCGCAGTGCACTGTTGGGAATGGAAGACTGCTGGAGACCGTCTCTGTTTGTATAGATATGGATGGGGTTGAGAAGAAGAAGAGGGGGGCCTGTCTTGGGAGGGGGGGCGTCTGAGGAGGAGGAGGGGGGCTGTGTGGGGGTCTGCACACGGGCCCCTTCATTTCTAGAAACGCCCCTGCCCTCATCCAATCTTTATCTAAATCCTATTACATATATCTAAAAAAAAAAAAAACTTTTCCATAATACATACATACCTCACACAAGAAACTATTAAATATCTTTACTTATCTCAAGATATATCCCAGCTCATTTACTTCGATCTTCACAGGTCTCTTCTACACTTAATAAATGCTCTGACTCCTGGTTACAGGTTAACTGTCCGTGCACATTAAAACTGTCGGCTACTCTCCAAACTTTCAAGCACTCCCTTAAAACTCACCTCTTCAGACAAATTTACCAAATTCTTAAGCTTCGCCTATCCTATTTACAACCACTTTGCAATCAAATTCTCCATTGTATGACATGACTTACACAAACTTGTACAATTTATTTTTCAATACTAAACTTCTAAACTTATGTTACTGGACTGTACAGACCAATTTTTGCATACAACTTGGCTGGTCATTTGTATGATATAGAGCACTATCCCTTATGTATCAAACCAGAGTGTCCTTTATAGTGTAAGCCTGTGTGCAGGCCCCTCTTACCCATCCAGTCTGTTTGTTATTACCCAGTCTTGTATTAGAATGATTGTAAGGTTGCTAAAATTGTAAGGTGCTAAAAAATATGCTGGCTCTGTATAAAAACTTGTTAATGAATAATAAATAACCTAGACTTCCATTCTTATGGGAACTTATGTACACTACAGTCATAGGACTAGATTTACTAAAAATCTCGGCACAAGGCCAGAGTTTGCCTGCAATTTAAAAAAAAAAAAACTTCCAGCGATGTAAGGATTTATTTGCCACGATTAAGCTTGTAATCGCTGCAAATTAACCCTTCAAAAATTGCCATACATCGCGGAAGATTCTTTAAATGATTGTTTTTAAAAGTTTTATTTATTTTATTTTCACATACATGGAAGTTCGACTTAGGACTGATGCACTCATCGGCACGGAATGAGTCCTGAATGCTAGGCTAGAGGGGCAAGACTCTTAATGCAAATGAGCTGCACACAGCTACTAATGTACAGTATGGCCGTTCCAACAGAGTTAGAACTGATTCACAAGTTGGAGTGCCTTGCGGAAGCTAACACATGGTTGCCTACTTTTGAAAAATCAATTCAGGTAAAAAAGTAAAAAGCATAGGGGCGGTCTCTGCATCACCGGGGGGAAGTTCCTGCGTCAGCGGGGGGGGGCTGTCCCTGCGTTGCCGGGGGGGGTGGGCGGGGCCAAATGTATGTGTAGTGTGTGTTATTCAGTTAAATAAATAGCTCAAGGGACCAAGTACTTTGTAAGTTCAGCCCCCCCTCAGTATTCCCCATCATGTGCATCCAGCCCCCCTCAGTATTCCCCATCATGTGCATTCAGACCCCCTCAGTATTCCCCACCAAGTGACTCCAGCCCCCCTCAGTATTCCCTACCATGCTTCTCCAGCACCCCTCAGTATTTCCCATCATGTGCCTCCAGCCCCCCTCAGCATTCCCCATTATGTGCCTACAGCCCCCCCCTCTATATTCCGAGGATTCCGTGAGTCTCCCAGACATTCTGGGAGAGTCGGCAAGTATGAGCTAACATATGCATGGGAAATATTAGGGTAGCCCTCGACCACTCAGAAGTTGAAGTTGTATTATTTGCTGTGAGGCCATGCGTCTTCTACGTACTGTAGTTCAGTTCACACCTGCTGTGTGTTTATAATCAATGAACGTGTGTTTTTAAATTAAAAAGATGAAGGCACGTTTATTTAATCCAATGCTGATTTTACATTTTGTACAAGACTTTAACTTTGTAAAGGTGTCATGATTTGGTTACAGTTTGTGAAGTTTTTTTTTTTTTTTTTATTAAATTTTGTGAAAAAAACACCCTTATATTTAACAGTATTGGTTGTTTGCATTGTTTTTATTTTTTAAATGCTTATTTTTTAAATGTTTTCTGAAAGTCTCTATATGTAGTGTAGTATCTTCATGCAGAATGCATTTTTGTGTATTGAAAAATATGCCATAATAATTCTCATTTGAAGTTGTGTTTTTAATGGTTACTTTTCTTTACATATGTTAATGAGAGTACAAGCTATTTTTATTTTTAAAAAAAATTGTTTTCCAAAGCCCAATCAGTGCGTTTAGTTCTGTACCTTTGAATCATAAACAGTTTTAAACACCATTATGCACAACCAATTCACAGCTAATAAAATCTGCACGTACCTAATTATATGCAGGAAAGACTTACGTACTTACGTAGCTCTCCCGACACAGGGGGAGTGGATAACCGGGGTTTATCTTTTCTCTGAATCGGTATTGCATATATTTCGGTAAGTTCACAATTTTACTCTTGAGTGTGAACACAGTCCACAGTTTTCATTTATTTAAATATATTTATAAAATAATATATACTATAAAATGTAAATTGCTCCGTTCCAGCTTTAATATTTCGCACCCCATTAAGATAGATAGAATCAATTCCTCACTAATGACACAGCATTCCATCTGTATATTTGTATCTACAAGCACTCAGCATTGTATTTTTATCCTTTAAGTATTCAGTTAGATTACATTGATTACAATGATACACAAGCACTGCCTGAATGTTGAACAGAATAATTACTTCTAGTAAAGAATGAGCTCTAACAATGGGACTCCAGATTTGCTTTTAGTGAAGGTCATTTCTAAAGAGAACACTACTGTATATTAGATAGCAGCAGTGAATAACCAGTAATACTTCACCAAATCTCTTTAATACGTGCTGGTGGCACAGGTAGAAGCCATTCTTATTATGCTATGTGTATGACAAACTCAAGGTTTACAACAAAAAATTGGGCTGGATCCAGACTTAAGAAGGAGTTTAAAATTAAGAGTGGAAAGTTACTCCTTGGCTAAACCATGTTGATTTCAGGGGAGTCAAGTTAACTGTATTCTTTGCATGCAGGGATATATCTTTGAAGTGCTTACTGCACACAGATACTGACCAGTTTTACTTTTACGCTATTATTTAGAATTGCGCTGGGAAACATCACCTCTCAACTCTATTACTGTTTGCAACAGATTAAATATGACTCCCCTGCAATCAACATGCTTTATCCCTGGATTAACTTTCCTTTCTTAATTTCAAGCTCCTTCTTACGTTTGGATCCAGCCCATTGGCTTTTATTTTAACATGTGTCTCTTAGATGTGGCTATAATGAATTGAGACACAAAAAATATTTGTTATTCATATATTTAAAGCATCAACTATTAGCGGAACAGGCCAATGCTGCAAACGCAGACAAAGAATAGAGCAAATGGTTTGTATATGAAGTACATGTAGGAAACTGTGTTCAATATACAGGTGAAGAAACTGCAAATTGAAGCCACTTTTTGCATAACTGTTTGCATAATCATCCATAATTTATAACACTGTATAAATGTTTCCACTATTACCCACCCCCATCCTTCCAGTGGTGTGCACTTTCTAGTCACAGACTGGTTTGCCACTTGAAGGGCTACCATTGGTGGGGTACTGGCAGCAAGGCTGGTGCCAGAAATTTTGGGGCCCTGGGACATATCCACGGCACCCAACCCCCAAGTGAAGTCACATAGGAGGCGGGATCACGCAGACCTACATAATCTACACACAGACTTCCCTGCGCATTGGCACGTCGATACCTGCTGCAGAGCTAAGGTAAGTATCAGCAGGCTCCATCAGCTCCGGGGCAGTACCCCCCTTATGGCGGCCCTGACTGGTAGTAACAACGTCCCATGCCTGTGCTCCATAATGCTTTTACTGCAGTTGGGCCTCTGCCAGCCACCTTCCTGGAGGGCTGCACAACAGCGGAACCAATGCACCATGGAACACTTTGGAATATTTTGTCAGTAGGGACCACACAATTTCTGATGGTACCTCTGTCCACGAGGGTGGGTGAGACTAGAGTGGATGGTATCCCACAGTGTGGGCTTCTAATTTATGGTGCCACAACACCTGCTAGAACACCCTTGTGCTTATAACTAGAAAATAGGGAAGTAATGCAAATAGGACAGAAATGCCACTGAATACAGCAACAGATTCACTTATACAAAAGAGTCATGGTACAAATGAGCACTGAAACACAATCAAATACTAAATTTGTATTTCAAGAATATTTAATATCAAATACTATACAAAACAAGGTTGTAACAAAACTGTCAATCTTTCACTCCATATCTTAGCTTTTATTTAATAAAAGTTAAATCATGGCAACATCTGTGCCCTACGATGTGGAAAAAAGTATGGGTGTTTTGTAGAGAATGTGCAAATGCATGGCAACACCAAGCCACAGGCCACGAACAGGTTCATGTTATAAACCAGAGAAATAGGATCTATTGGAACAATGGCTTAATGCACAAATGTAAAACAGAAAGAAAATTGATCTGTCCTTTCCTATGATTCTTACATTTACTGATAAAAGCCAGTTGGTGCACAGATGACTGGCTACAGATTTTGTAGGCAAAGCCATTAAGCACTGGCCTGCAGAATAGTAAACATAGATTTTAAACCCACTCTGTAGAAGCTGCCAAGCTTTCAAAGATGGTTATTGGCAAACTACCCAGGAGTTTAATTGATCCAAAAGTTACAAGTGTCCCTGTTCACATTCAATTATTATTGCATTATTACAGTATACTTTTTGTATTATTTCTTCATTATAAACATTTAACTTTGTTGGTTAATAAAGTTAAAAAAAAAAAAAAGAAGAAGAAATTATATATATATATATATATATATATATATATATATATATATATATACATATGAGATAGACAAACAAATAGATTATATAAACTTAATATTATATTATTACCTATATATAATAAGAAAAAATATGAAAACTCCATGTATAACATGTATTTTATACAACAGCAGATTTATTAACTTGTATCTCACCTCAACAGGAGTAGTTGTTTCACTTTTTAAGATGATTAGATTCTGAACACTTTGCCCGCTCTGTCCTGTCAGATGTCTGTCTGCAATCACAGCATGTGGCATGGTCCCTACTGGAACACCAGTGTTATAGAACATAAACGTGTCGCTTCCAGAGCCTGCTGTTAGGCAGGCCTTGTAGCAGTAAGTCTTTGTAAGTGATCCATTCCCCCTGACCTCAATAAAATGAGGCTGAACTTTTAATCCAGGTGGCAGCCTCGTTTCAATGTTATTATTTGCTTGTTTGTACATTTCTGCAGGATTCTGGTTTTGAACTCCACAGCAACATGCACAACAAGGGTCAACACCGCCATTACACTTGCAACATTTAATAATGAAAAGTATTATTATTGTTAAAAGAAATACAAAAGAGATAGAACACAAAGCAATGATCAAATAGATTGTCATTTCTGAATAGTTTGTGGTATTTTTTACATGTCTATGGGAGTCAGGGATAATTTTTGATACCTTATCTACCACAGCGACACTTATTGTGGTTGAAGAGGAAAGTGGAGGATGTCCATTGTCTTTCACAATAACAGTCAGATTGTAGTTAACCACAGTATCATCTGCAACTTTCCTTGTAGTCCTTATTTCTCCTGTATGCAAATCCACCTTAAAAAGTTTAGTATCGGTGGCTTTGCCCAAATGATAGAACAACCAGGCATTTTGTCCTGAGTCAGCATCAATGGCAATTACTTTGGTGACAAGGTAGCCAACATCTGCTGCACAGGGAATCATTTCAATGGATCTGGAGCCATTAGTAGGAGCAGGGTACAATATGGTGGGTGCATGGTCATTCTGGTCTTCAACAAAGATTTTTACAGTAGTGGAACTGCTAAGTGTGGGGTTACCAGCATCTTGTGCTTGAACCACAAAGCGAAATTCCCTCAGTTTTTCATAATCAAAGGACTGAACGGCATATACGGTGCCATTGTCAGATTTAATGGAGACATATGAGGAAACAGGGATGCCTTCAACATCTCCTTGAAGTAATAAATATGAAACAAAAGCATTTTCATTGGAATCCAGGTCCTTTGCTTTTACAGAGAAGAGAGATACACCCGGAGCATTATTTTCCAATACATAGAAAGTGTATGATGATTCCTCAAACACTGGAGGGTTGTCATTGACATCAGATATTTCTATGTACATTGTCTTTTGAGATGACAAAGGAGGATTCCCAGAATCTGTAGCGGTTACTGTAATATTGTAGGAAGGACACTTTTCTCGA
This sequence comes from Limnodynastes dumerilii, assembly GCA_011038615.1. Taxonomy (NCBI): domain Eukaryota; kingdom Metazoa; phylum Chordata; class Amphibia; order Anura; family Limnodynastidae; genus Limnodynastes; species Limnodynastes dumerilii. The sequence continues at coordinate 431,850 of WWET01000520.1, forward strand.
TCTAGTTTACCATTAGTCACAAGTTTGAAGGTGTTTTTAAATGAATTTATTTTAAAGGGCAGGTTTTTTTGTATTGTTAGGCTAACCTGTCTGTTGACCCCTGAATCTTGATCTGTTACACTCATTAAAGCAACTACAGTATCTTCTTGTGAGTTTTCAGCAATAGGAGAATAATTTGAAGTCACCACTATAACTGGTGCATTATCATTGGCATCGATCAACTCAACCAACACTTTACAATGCCCTGACATAGCAACTGGCCCTTTATCAGTTGCCTGGACATAAATCTCATAAGATGATGATATTTCATAGTCCAATACACCATTTACTCTCACTTCTCCAGTGTTTGGGTCAATGCGAAATAACTGTCTGACTTTCTGTGGTGTATAACTGCTAAATGAATATGTCACTTCACCATTTGATCCTTCATCAGGATCGGTTGCATTTAATTTAACCACCAAGGTGCCAGTGGGTGAATTTTCAAGAAGACTGACTTTGTAAGTAGATTGTTCAAAGAACGGGGTGTTATCATTTGTGTCCATAACACGTATCGAAATTTGGGCTGTGCCAGATTTGGCAGGAGTGCCTCCATCTATAGCTGTGAGAACAAGCTGATGGAGGGATTTTTGCTCCCTATCTAAAGATCTCTTTAATACAATCTCAGTCAGCTTACTGTTTCCATTAAATGTTTTTAGGTCCAATGCAAAATAGTCATTATCACTCAGTTTATAGGTCTGAATTGAATTGGTTCCTATGTCAGGGTCCTGTGCACTCTCCAGAGGAAATCTTGCTCCAGGCACAGCAGACTCACTGATCTCCAAATAATAATCATTCCTGGGGAATTTAGGTGCATGGTCATTTATATCTAATATCTCCACCTCTATGTTGTGCACCTCTACTGGGTTACCTATGACAACCTGCAGGTTTATCACACATTGAGCACTGGGCTCACAAAGAGTTTCACGATCTATAGTCCTATTCACGAACAGCACCCCATTGCCCAGATTGACATCGAAATACTGTGTGCTGCTGCCAGAGGTGACACTGAAGCCCCGGGTGGGTAGCTGCTTAAGGTCTAGACCCAGGTCACTGACCACGTTTCCTACAAACGCCCCGTGATTCAACTCCTCCCTCACTGAGTATTTCAGATGCCCGGCCACCCTGCCCACCATCATGGCAAGCCCCAGCACAACCCGCAGCACCTGCCCCATGCACCTGCCGCTTCCAGCCATTGTAACTAGCGCTCACCCGACCCCTCCCCAGCCAGCCGGCCTCTCACATCCTCTACACTAGATGCCAGTGAGCTATCCTCCCGCAGCGGGTTACCATGTGTGGCCAGCAATGATCACTGCTGGGTGGGATCCGGATGGCTCGGAAGGCGGCTGTTTTCCCAGTAGATCCATGGCTGTGCTCCGATCTCCCATATGTGGGAGGATACCGAAGGACGGACCTGAGAAAGGCTCCGATCTAGCAGCGGGATGTCTGCACGGCTCGCTGTAGCTTGTGTGGCTGATCGAGGCGCCCCTGTCCCGGGGGAGGGGCGTGTAGAAAAGCCTGGCTTGCTTTCAGCACCTGGGATATGGACAGCGCCAGCCATGCATTCAGCAGACAGCAGCAGTGGGCTTGGTGTTAGCACCTAGCACGGGATGATCGCCAGCCATGCATTGAGCACAGAGAGGGGGGCGGTGGTGGGCTTGGTTATAGCACCTGGGATACAGATAGCGCCAGCAGGGAACAGCGTCATCCGAGCATCCAGCATAGAGAGGCAGCATATACAATGCAGGGACCCAGATCATCCCAGACTCTGAGCTTCTCCCACATGCAGATCTTCATAGCATAGCACAAAGCAGCATGTCAGCAATACACCAGCAGCTCAGGTGCTTCCCACAGTCTCCTTCCGGTCTCACAGTAACAACATCCAGAAGCTACCCTGCAGTCTATAGCCACACTAACCAACCATTGCATCAGATCTTGCTCTAACCATCTCCTAAAGGAGACACTAAATAAATATTTACTGTGGAGGTGATTGCAAAATGGTACTAAAAAGTGTGATGGTAAAAATGACAGATGCAGCTGAACAAACCATCCACGTTTTATACACATAATCGTGCAATATAAATGAAGCAGCCCTATTGTTTATGCTTTTCAGGAAGCACAGGCTTATATACTGCAAAATACTCAATTTATATGAAGGGACAACATTAAAATGGTGAGCAATTCCCATATCTGTCTCTATAATACGAACGTGTTATGATCACAATGATAAGACAGAAATCACAGCTTAGTGTTTACTAATTCACGAAATGCTATTTTTTCCAATAGTAACATTCATTTCCCAAGGGCACATCACCTCTACAGTCATGGTTAAACAATGATCATAGCCCAGTTATAATCCATTCACTATGAACACTAAACAGCGAGGAATAGTAATAAGCAGTGATGGCTGTAGATCCAGAGAATTGATAAGCTTCATTCACAAAATGGCTGCACCACTATGTGCATTAAAGTGAAAGCATCACAATAAATGTATTGGTTTTATTTATGCTATATAATTTATGATGAATGCATTAATACTTATTTTATCCAGTTAACAATTTATTAAATGTCTTACTGGTTCTTGTTGTTTTGCTTAGAGACCATTTTATCATTTATATATATTACTACTATATTACCTTAATATATTTTTTATAACTTTAAGAATCCTGTGAATACTAACAAATTAATCATTTATGTTTGTAACCCAGTGGTATATTTTACCTCAGGTCAATAAAACATACCTCTGCTTGATCCTACATAATAATTTCTAAAACCCACAAAAGTGTCCTGTGCAAGAAAAGTAATACATTTAGTAATAGTGGCATGTGCACAACAATAATATCATATAAAGGTTGTACTGTTTGCCAAAAAACAAAACAAAAAAAACAAACAGCAACAATAAATAAAACGATTCATACCTTATAGGGAACATTGTAGCATCATATATTGTTTATTTACCAGAAAAAGCAAAATGCAGCCCTATCATGCACCAAAGCTGTGTTTTCTCTTTGTGATACCTTTTGACATTTTTGGAGGGGTATTTAACCCCTATATGGTTTACACAAGCTGATGACAGTCACAGTTTGTGCAGCTGTCCTCTCTCTTTACATAGGCTGGCACACAGCCTAGCACCATAAACAATGCACTGTCAGTTACACCAACCACCAGTGACTTTACAATTGGAAAAATATCACAAAACATTGCTGTGGTTTGGGGAATTGACCCCCAAACTGCAACTCATTAAGTCTGCCAATATTCACAAGAAAATCGCTGGCATTGATCTGCAATGTGCATTTACTAAATCCGCCAGATTGATCTGCGCATTTACTAAATCCGCCAGCTGACCGCTCTTAATAAAGTATGCCCCTTTGTGTTTGTTGCATTATATTTTTAGAGACTTTTTATCAATGGGGTTAAACTTTCAGTGCTAGATTTTGTTATGCTTGGGAACGGATCCAGATCCCTGCACGCTTTCCGTACGCGCAGGGGTCTAAAACAACGCACGGAATAGGGGAGTGCATGTCCCTGTCGCTCCCTTCAAGAAGGAGTTTTGGATACTTACATGTCCAGAACCCTGCCTTAGTTTCTATGCAAGAATATGCGTCTGGCTGTACACAGATTTGTGCGTAAGTGCTGTTCCTCGATCCTTCATTTGCATGCCTATTCGGGCCGGCACCTTTATTGGTACATCTAACGTACAGAACTGATTTCCGTACAGTAGAATCAGGGCCGATGCTAGAGTGTTCGGTGCCCCCCTGCAAACTTTAAATTTGCGCATACCTGATTAACAATTTATCATTATAGTTACTAGAGTATAATATCCATGGACCTGATTCAAGCTCAAGGTCCCATGTAAGCATCGTAAAACACAATCTTCTAACCACAAAAAAGAAAGCAAATCATAGCCGCTACTATACATGCAGCATCCTAGTCTCCACTATACAATTCCCATTTCATCCTAAAAACTGCAACACAATACAGACTATATATCTTAGAGACACATACCTTACAGACATTATCCTAGTGACCGCTATACCGTACAGGCCACCATACAATACAGACGGCATCCTTCCGACCACTGTACAATTCAAAATTCTTGTAACCACAATGCAGTTAAAAAAGGCCTCCTTGTGTCACAAAAACAAAAAACATTTGTAACCATAATACACAGCTCTTAGTTATCTAATTTGTGTGTTTGTACAGTGTATCTATTCATCCAATCTCTCCCCCTTATGTGTCTCAAGTCTCCCAGTATCCCCATCATGTCTCTGCAGCCCACAGTATTCCTCATCATATCTCTGCAGTCCCACAGTATCCCCATCATGTGCCTCCAGCCCCCCTCAGTATTCCCCATTATGTGCCTCCAGCTCCCCTCAGTATTCCCCATTATGTGCCTCCAGCCCTCCTCAGTACTCAAGTCTCATCCCCATCATGTCTCTGCAGCCCACAGTATTCCTCATCATATCTCTGCAGTCCCACAGTATCCCCATCATGTGCCTCCAGCCCCCCTCAGTATTCCCCATTATGTGCCTTGCCTC
>WWET01000520.1:448320-462185 GCA_011038615.1 Limnodynastes dumerilii
AGATAGATAGATAGATAGATAGATAGATATGAGATAGATATGAGATAGATAGATATTAGATAGATATTAGATAGATAGATAGATTGATAGATAGATAGATAGATAGATAGATAGATAGATTGTAGTGTAATGCAATGAATATGAAAATGAAAGGGATCTAAATTTGATATTAGTATAAATAATAAAATGATTGATGATATAGATAGACATGGGGAATAGTCAAGTGTGGCAATTGCAGTTTAATGCCAAAATATGCAAAATCATGCACCTGGGACTCAAGAACCCAAAAACTTAGCATTAATAACAGTGTATTAGAAACTACTGAAGAGGAAATGGATCTAGGAGTCACTATTTACAGTAACTTATTTGGCTAGGTAGCCAAGCAATGTAACACAGAAGAAAGGAAGGCAAGTCATATCTTGGTTGTATAGGTAGAGGAATAAGTAGCAGAAAAAGAGAAGTAGTAATGCCATAATGCTTTATAAGACATTGGTATGGCCTCACCTGGAATACTGTGTTCACTTCTGGCAGCCATATCTTCAGAAAAGACATAAATACATTAGAGTATGTATATAGAAGAGCAAATAAAATGGTACATAATATGTGTCATAAAATATACAAAGAAAGATTAGAGGAACTGCTCAAGCTTGGAGCAGGAAAGGGGGATTTGATAGTAGTTTCAGATATATCAAAGGGTTGTACTCAGTTACAGGAGGGTAGAACTTTGCAAAGGAACACAATGGCATACATATAAACTGGGGGGCTTCAAAATGACTTCCCTGTAAAGGCAGTTGATAAGTGGAATAGCCTCCTATCTGAGGTGGGTGAGGCTAACACAGTAAAACAATTTAAACATGTGTGAGATAAATATAAGAATATCCTAATGCTTAAACTAAATTAAGGTTCAAATAGGGTTTAGGGTCAGTTTATAGTAATTTAAGGAAAAAAAACAACAGGGCAGAATTGGTGGACCATGTGGCTCTGATCTGCTGACGCTTTTTAAGTCTCTAAGTAGTTGATTGAGTGATTAAGCAAAAACAAAAAAAAAGAATACAAACAGTTTGGAGCCATTAGTATGAACACTGTCGCTTAGCAGCCGGGATACTTGCAATCATTGGTGACAGTGGTCATGTGTCTCAGCTCCAGGGTAGCTGGAATGCTTCCCCACTGGGTGCATGTGATTGTAAATGGTTGTGGAGGTTGCTTATCAGCTGGGATGCTTACCAATAATTGCGGGAGGCTTGGATAGTCAGCCTCCACTGATTGGCTAGTCCTCTGTAAATAGCTGGCAGTCATCCTCTTCCAGTTATAGCGTTTTACAGTGTCTCACCTGGTGCTCTTTAACTGCTTAGCTCTTACCAGTGTATTTTTTGTGTGATTGATCCATTTTTTTTTCTCTCCCTGTGTCTCAAGTGTTTCCCTTTCTGCTCTTTTGCTCTTGGTTGCTCCCTCCTGGGTTGATCGCTCTCTTTCTCTGTTTACATAGTTGGTTGTATGTGAGTGTTAGGTTATGTGCAAGTTACCCTTGTTTGTATGTTTGTGTTCCACAGTCTGTTGGGTGTTTTTCCTGTTTAGACACTGGTAGGTTTCTTTCCTCTGTTCTCTACTGGTGTCAGCTTTCATGCTTCCTCCGTTCCAGGGCTGTCATTAGCTAAGGCTTTGCTCTTCCCCTTACTTTTGGAATTGGCCACTGGGAACTGTGACCTGCCAGAGAGCTACAGCCAAGCTTGTCCTCACCATCAGGGGTTCCAGTGAATACCTGGCCTCTAGTTAGACTCTGTGTCCCTGTTTGCTTTCCCTAACATTATAACCCGCCAATAGGGGTTCAAAATATCTTGTAATGGCATTTGGTTTAAGTAATGTTCCGGCGGTATTTCAAGATTTGATCAATGATGTACAACGTGATTTTCTGAGGAAGTTTGTCAATGTTTATCTCAATGATATTTTGAACAAATCTGCTGGTTATATCATTTTACAGTGTATTTCTAGCTCCTAATTCTCTTTAACACCGTAGCTCTTGACAGTGTATTTTTTGTGTGATTGATCCATTTTCCTTTTTCTCTCCCTGTTTTTATAGTGTTTGCCTTTCCGCCCTTTTGCTTCTGGTAACTCTGGGTTCTGGTTTGATTGTGCTCTCTCTCTCTCTCTACATAGTTGGGTTCCTGTTTGGTTGTGTGTGAGTTGCCCTTGTTTATCTGTTCACAGTCCATTGATTATTTCTCCTGTTTATCAACTGGTGGGTTTCTCTCCTCTGCACCCTTCTGGTGTTGGCTGCCTCTGATTCAGTACTACCATTAGCTGAGGCTCCACTCTTCCACATGCTTCTGGGATTGGCCACAGGGGGCCTTGATTTACCAGAGGTCTGCATTCAAACTACTTTCGCTACTTTAGCTACAATTTCTGTGGGAATGCTGGATAATACTGTGTAAAGTTTGTATGCAGCATTAACATATAATGTATGTTTGTTCTTTTCCCACACATTTCTGATGTAAGGAAGGATGAACTGCCACTGAGACTCTTATTTATCTTATCTCTAATTTTTTTTTCTGTATGAAGACTAATACAATAAACTACTATTGGAGAGCAGCAACAATGTACTGGTGTATGTGTGTGTTTATGTGTGTGTTTGTGTGTGTGTGTGTGTGTGTGTGTGTGTGTATGTTGTTTTTTTTTCTTGAAAGATAAAAGCAACACATAAAGCAAAATAAATTAATCACAGTGGGATACAGCATAAATGTAACAGCTGGAATTACCATACATTCAAACAAAGAACAGGTTACAGTTCCTTCAGTCACCACGGCAACCATGTCTTCTGGTAAGATTGCAAGATATGAATGCTGCATATCACAGCAGATTCTATGTGAGGCATTCATGTCATTTTATACCAAATGTGTGGTTTACAAACAAAAAAATTAAATCAAATCTTCTGTGGTTGTGATTAAAAAATGGACACTCAAAAATGTGTCTGTAAAGTAGAATTACTAAGCTTTAAAAAAAAACAACCCAATATTTTGTTTTGTCAATTAAGGGATTAATAATTTATCATCATCAACTTTTATCATCATCGACTTTTTATGAGGCACATGTAAAAAAATATTTGAGTGTGAATCTCAATGTCACAACTTTATTTCAATCTATTCACTATAATAAAATGTAATTCATTAATTCAAGAATTGATATAGCAGTATGGACACATACATCAAAGATGCAATTCATCAGCAGGTCCAAAACTGATCATAAAACATAAACACATCTATTTGCTCATTCTTATCAATTGTGAGACCTAAGCACTATAGCATAGTGCATGTTGTGTACATTTACTCTGTATATGTCCTAAAAAGTACATATAAATGTGGCTATTTAAACTTGAAATGTTACCGCGAGTGATACTAATCCTGACTCAAACATCTTATTTGATTGAATTATTGTATGTAATAGCTGGTTTTGTGCTGCATGCTCAGGACACGATGGCATAGTGTATCTCCAAGTACTTTCACACTGCAGGGGCACTGCAGAGGAGGAACATTTGCACCTGTATCAGGGCATGTGTATGTCTAGCATCAGGGCCAGATTCACAATGGCGCTAATGGGACTATAGTTCCAAGCCTCCCTCGGAAAATAGGCCTCCTCATATTGCAGATCTCCAGGCCTCCCACTGCAGTGCATAACGATGAATGTCAGCAACTGACATCCTCCTCCAAATCATACTCTGTAGTGTGGGACCTTGATAATTTTCAGCACCAGGCACACATGGCCCCTTAATTACCAGCCCAGTCTAGCATGCTGGTGACGCCACAGCTGTGTAAGCTTAAACTTCACTAAATATATGGTCATGCTGTGTATGTTTTGTGCTGGCAGTTCAGGTAAATAAGGTGAAGTAAGTAACTTTCTTTTACTCATATTTATTTTTTATAATACATTTAATATTATTAAAGTTTTTTTGATCATTATTAAGGGTTGTCGACTTTTAAAAGCGTCCCTTCGGGAGATCTCAAAGGGAAGCCATACATGCATGCTGGGAGCGGGGCTTAACAATGTGATTTATGCAAATTGTGTAATTAAGCCAGCCCCTTGACTATTATTTACCCATTTTGGGGTTTAATAGGGATGAGGGTGAGGTTTGATGATGCAATTTGCGTCATCATGTAACTCCCTGTCCCTAGCAACACTAGTATAATAGTATTCATGGAAACCACAAGTGTCAAGTCACTTGCGGGAGATTTGCCGGCTCTCCCAGGATACTGGGAGTATTGCCCGAAATTCGGGAGTCTCCCGGACATTCCAGGAGAGTCGGCAACCCTGCCATTATTGCAAGTGCTGCATGCTTAAAATCTGAGAACATAGCATATTTGTGCATAGTGTGCATGCCCAGAATAGAAGCATACGCTATTGTGGCAATTGAGAACCAAAAAGAAAACAACTGCTGCAACTCGCCTTAGAGCACCTAATACAGTCAATGCACAATAAGGGTGTGTTACTGCATTCTAGCCCAATCGATACACAAACATTAGTGCAAGTATGCAGAGTTTACTACCAAACATTATCAGCAGCTATAGGGCATGCATACGTCCAGGATGATGCTATTGGTTAAAATTCCATTGCCATATTAGTCTATTGAAGTAATGTCTAACCATACAATTGCTTTAGTAAAGGTATGGAAATGGTGAGTATGTATTGTACTTATAAACCAAGTAAATCAGGTGAAATATGATTCGTCTTTGAAAAAAAAAAATTTTGTTAATTTTTATTTAATAGCTATTTATTTTTTACAAAATATTTTTACTTAAGAGCAACATTTCAATGTAAAGGGTTAACACTAATACATTTTTATAGCCAAAAACACTGCACTGCAGCAATCTATTCATTAACCTACTGCTATGCAACATAATTACTTTTTTATTTAGTTTATAGAAAACTTTTTTTTAACAGTGTACAAACAATTAAATGCAACAGACAGATAATTAATGTAAAGTAACATCACACTCTAATAAGAATGTATCATTTTTGATTTTGAAAGACAGTTGAAATCACTGTTATAAGCCTGGTCATGTTTTTTTATCTACACATCCGCCCTGGACAGAGAAAGCAGACAGAAGATATGAATCTTTAATTTCTCGTACTGATATTGATCATACCATGCAATGTTATTGCAAAGCTTAATAAACAAGCAGAAGCCTTAAAGTGGTCATGCTTGGATGTTACAACATATACCTGTGATGTTTTTTAAATCAAATTGTAAAATTAGTTAAGCCTCCCTTAATATATGTTTATTATACATAGCAGAATTTACATAGGTGGAGACTGGAAAATAAGGATCAGTTTTCTAATCAATCGCAGTCATAATCAATAATCAACACACTGAATTTAGAAACATTGGGGTAGATCCAGAACTACGTTTGCCATATTCGCGTAGCATATTTTCGCGTGCGTACATTCTATACACTCCCCTTGGCACACCCCTTGAATGTACGGATTTTGTCAAGATACGCTTTCCAACCCCTACCTTAACTTTTGCCAACGTAACCACACTGATACACACACGTACGTATGGGCAACACGAATTTACGCAGCTAAGCACGCCCATACTGTACACTTTAAATACAAACCCCCGCCTACATAACGTATTACAGACGCATTTTGGACTTACGTAAAATTGGCACGCCCACACGTAAGTATTTACGTGACACATATGTTCACAATTACGCTACATTACTCAGCGTATTTTCTATGGCGCGCATGCGCAGTACTTACCAAACGGAGATTTTACGTCTCCACCACGCGTAAATTCGCTCACAAGCGTTGTTCTGTTCCCATTGGGCCAGATCCAATTCACTACGTTTCAACGCATAGCGTATTTACGCTACCATAAATACTATGCACTCCTCTTGGCACTCCCCTCGGTCGTACGTATTTTTCCCGTGTTACGCTTACCAAACCCTACCTTAACTTTTCCAAGCGTAACTGCTGTCGGCTGTAGTGGCTGCACGTACTTACGCGCCTAAACACGTCTATACTGTACGATTTAAAATCCTCACCACACCAAAGCGTAATTCCGAGTGTCGCATGGCTGGCACGCTCCTTGGTCCGTAGTCACGCGTACTTATGGTAGGCTCATAAGTACGTTCAGAGTTTCTGGTCATAACATCTGCCGCGCGCATGCGCAGAACATGCAAGACTACGTTTTTACGACTACGGCGAGCATAAATACGCTAGTGGTCGTAGCTCTGGATCTGGCCCATGCATACATTAGATGCTGAATCATGTCAGGTATCTATTCCCTATTCCTTCCAATGTTTGTGTGTGTTTCACTTTACACACAAATTATTGGATGCTACTAAGGATTTTTTTTTTCGAAACTAAGGCCTTCATTTCTCTCTGTATTAATAATGAGAGCTGACTTACGTAACATATGTAAGTATATAAGTATAATATAAATACCTATGCTTTTGCATGAAAATGCAGTCATATAATGCTGCATTCCATGCAGAAAATTAGCCTCCGCAAGGGGGGGGCAAGGCCTTTTACCATGTATACAAGATACACATGATGGGCGGTATTTGTAATGGGAACTGTACAGTAAGGGCGATCCAAAGGTTCTAGATTATTATACCTCACCTGCCTACTGACATTTGAATGTTTGTCTCCAATCTTTCACTTGGCACTCCACTATAATAGTATACCATTGTCTGAATTAGTAGACAAACAAAGGTATTTGTGTCTGTAGGAGCCAGGATCGATGAGATAGGCTCTTATACCTTTAAGGTTTGACACATGTTGGACATGAAGGCTTTGCAATAAGTGGGTATTATTTTTTACCTGTTTGCTGTTGTTTATGAGCCTTTTGGACATAGGGCCTGATCCAGAACAAAGCATCGGAGCGAATTTACGCATGGCTGAGACGTAAAATTCGCCTATTTGTAAGTATTGCGCATGCGCACCATAGAAAATACGCTCATTAGCGTAGCGTAATTGTGAATGTATGGGGCATTCATGTATTTGTCACATAAATACTTACGTGTGGGCGCGCCAATTTTATGTGAGTCAGCAATACGTTCGATTTACGTGAAGTAGGTGAAGGTTTGTATTTAAAGTGTACAGTATGGGCGTGCCAAGCGGCGTACGTTCACGTAGTCTATACGTCCATTAGCGGACGTACGCTGTTACGCAAAAAAAAGTTAAGGTAGGGTTTGGGATGCAGAGCTCGGTGAAATACGTACATTCAAGGGGTGTGCCTAGGGGAGTGTATAGAACATACGCGTGCGAAAATACGTTACGCGTGGAAACGTGTTGCACATGTAGTTCTGTATCTACCCCATAATCACTATAAACATATTTGTAAAGTCATTCAATGGCCCAGATCCTGACCTACGCACGTCATACAGACGTCAGTACGTACGTTACCGTAGTGGAGAGTGCACGCCCCATGCACTCCCTGCTCAAGGTAGTAAAATCAGGACACTTACGAGTCCAGATTCCTGCCTTAAAAATTACGACTAGGTCTACGGCCTTACAGCATGCACACATGTTATTATACAGGGGAATTGCGCAAGCAGCTTGCATATTTCCCCTGTCGGCCGTAGGTGAGGATCTGCCCCAATGTGTCTTTGGCATCATCCAGTTTGTCTTCCTCCAAACTGCATACTCCTGGTTTGGTACATGACAAGGTTAAAACTATCCTGATGAACTTGGGCTGATGAATTCTCACTCCCATTATATTCTTAGACATCATGTAGTTTCACATTCAAACTATCTGCCTATCAGTGGTGAATGTCTGGGCTCCATTTCATTCCAAATTCTGGGCTGTATCCAGACCTCCAGACCAGTCCGTGGGTTACATGTACGAGGTCTGAAGCGATGCACGGAAGAGGGGTGTGAACTTTGTTGTGCATACTTATGGTCACTTCCATGTCCATTAGCTACCTTAACTTTTCTATGCGGATCTGTGCCTGTACGCAGACAGATCAGCACGAATCTTCTCAACGCTACCCCATGCAGACAGTCTGCATGCCTAATCCCACCCCGACCGCTCCGATGTATGGATCCCACAGCTTGTGCAAGTCCCCTTGTTTTATAAAGTGTGATTCCAGCCCATTAACACTAAATCCTATCTTCCCGTGTGGAACTCTGCACAGAGTTGATGTCATTTATATATTAATATAATGTATAGATTCTTACCTACATAACAACACACAAAGCAGTATATTTGCTGTACAGGGTGCGGCACAATACAAGAAGGTATTCTGTATGCTGCTACTGTATTAGGCACAACAGGAAAGGTCGGGGAAAGCAGACATTTATAACATTAACTAATTAAATGAAAGAAAAACAAAGTATTACTGTATATGATTCAGGAAAGAAACGGAAAGGTCAATCTCTTCACTTTGAATTATTCTCTACATTAATTCATAAAACCAATGTCACGAAGCATGTCAGTGGAAAGTAGTTCAGGATAAAAGATTGATCATTTGTTTTCATCGTGACACTAATCCTGCTTGATTTAAACAGGGACATACCCTTGAGAAACTCAACTTTGGTAAATTACAGTTGCAGATAAGTATATTGCCATGTATAGTTTTATCTAATGTTCTTTTAAAAAGATTCAGAAAAAAATAAAAGTCATTCATTTTTATTACTGGTCGTTGGCATCCTACATTGCTCATCTGAAATACTGTCTGAGACATTGATAACATTGTAGATATATACAAGTATGCATAGTGGGAGGTAATTAAATTGTACAGTGAGGGCTGGGTTAAGCCTTTAGATTGGATCCAGATTTTTGTGCTGTCCCCAACTTAAGTAAAGACAGCACTGAAAATGTAAGGTGCTGCACTCCTAACTCTATATGAGCAAGGAGATTGGGCTCCCCTTGCCTGCACTTGAGTTAGGATACAGCAGTGATCTGGCTTTAGCAGGGGAGGTCTGATCTGGTCCTATAATAGTAACATACTGGAGGGATATTAAATAAAGAACAAATCTGAGAATCGTTATAAGGGAAATTATTCTTGTTTATTATAGATACCATTTCTTCACATCTTTGTGGCATTGCATGCGATAGGACCACCCAGGTAATAAGGGCAGACTGGCACATTTTTATCTGGTGATAGTGACATGCAACTGCAGTCTTGTTTAGAGTGCCTGTATTACATAGTTCTTGAAGTCACATCCTGGATCACCTCCAATGTCTGTGATTTAGTTTTGTGTGTGTGTGTTTATGTGTGTTTAATGACCTGACCTATGCATGAATGTTCACATTGTGTGCACTTGTTTTTATCAGCAAGTATATGTATAACTTTATAGCTGTGACATGTTAAAGCTATCTATGCCATGGTGCCTCTTTCACGCCATGGCGAGTAAAGGTTATCGTAGAGTGAGAAGAGACTATTTACTTACCATTTAGTTGTAATTGGGACTCCAGCTGAGTGCAATAAGCTGATGTCATTTATTCAGCTTCTACAGCTGGTGTTACATGCTGCTGTGATATTCACAGCAGCACAAACTCTTTCTCTCTTGGCTGCTCAAGCAGACCCTGGTTGTTGCTAGTCAGCCAGGATGCTGCTCTCTCAGATGACTGGATGACAGCAATCATGATTGCAATTATTTCTATATTTTTGGTCTCCCTGTCTGTGTGTGGGTCCCCGTCACGAACCACCCTATTGCAATAGGACCGTTCTCTCCCAACCAGTTCCGAGCTTGCACTAATCACTCCAACTCTGAAAAAAACTCTGACCGCAAGTCTCCCTCAAATTAATATCCCATATCCCAGCTTCCATGCTTCTCACAGCTGCTCAAAACACTTGCCTACACTTACCTCACTTATTTTGGATCCTCTTAGGTCTGGCTTTCGTTCCAAGCACGCCATCAAAACTGCACTGACCAAGGTGGTGAATGATTTAATCACTGATAAATCTAAAGGTCTCTACTCTCTTTTAATTCTCTAGGATCTCTCTGCTGCTTTTGACACTGTTAAACACTCTCTTCATATACAAATGTTACAATCACAAGGTATTCAGACACAGCCCTTTTCCTGGTTCAGATTCTACATGTCTCATTGCTCTTTGGGCCTGAACCAGACCTACGCTTGGGTGCGTTTTTACGATGGTCGTAAGCATAAAAACGGCTATTGTGCTTACTACGCATGTGTGGGTCAGATGTTACGCTCAGAAATTCTGAACGTATGGACCTTGATCGTAACAGCCTTGTAACAACGCTCGAGGGGGCGTGACTGCCATACGAAATACGTAAATACGCATCGAGGGAGTGGTGAGGCATTTAAATCGTACAGTATGGGTGTGGTAAGCATCGTAACTACGCAACGAGCTTACGGACGAACGCGGTTATGATCAGAAAAGTTAGGGTAGGGTTTGCTGGGCGTAAGAAGGCAAAAATAAGTACGACCAAGGGGAATGCCTAGGGGAGTGCATCATAGGTACGCTTCAGTAAATACGCTACGCACATGAGTGTTTCATGAGCGTAGGTCTGGATCAGGCCCTTTCTGTGTTCACTTTTCTGGATCCACCTTCCCCTGCTCTTCTCAGATCTATTGGAATACCACAAGGCTCAGTGCAGTGGCGTAGGAACAAAAATTTTCATGGGGAGGCAAAAGGCCAAGGACTACTATAGGGCCTGGAGCCCCCTTTTCTCGTGTTTTACAATCTTATTTGAAAAAAGTTCAGAAAGTAGCATGAAGGATCTACTGCTACACTGGGGGTGGGGGATTGGGTGGCATTACAGGAACCTGCTCTGGGAGCCAGGACTCTCTACGACATATAAGGCACTCATTGTCTACACTACGATCTGGCAACAATGATACTGCTGCTAACGTTTTCAAACCGTCCACAGGCCACAATTATTTGCTCTCTCTGTTGCATTGTCGTTCAACTTATAAGAACAGTCACTGGGAAGTAGCGCTTCCCGGGCTCCTGTGTCTGCTTATTCTTACTGCAAATTGTGATAGCAAAATAAGTGGGGTTTCTAAGAAAGAAAGAAAAATGCGTTTGCATAAAGAAAATGTACAGAACACACATGAAGACAACTTTATTTTTGGTAAACAGAAGTGACAACAGCTGACCAGTTCAAATAAAGCTATTATTGCTTCATCCCCATTCATCTTCATTCACCTTTGGGCAGAAGTTCAACAAAAATTATGAAGGGCGACTGCCCTCTCTGCCCCCCCCCCCTGGTTCCTACACCCCTGGCTCAGAGTTGGGTTGATTGTTCTCTTCTCTCTTTACCACTTTTGTGAAAAAGCTACAAAGTCATTTGGATTTCAGTATCATCTCTATGCAGACGATACACAAATCTAGCTATTCACTCCTGCGGCCAGATTTACTATGCTGCGGGTTTGGAAAAGTGGAGATGTTACCTATAGCAACCAATCAGATTCCAGCTCTCATTTTCCTTTCACATACTAGAGAATGTCAGCTAAAATTTGATTGGTTGCTATGGGCAACATCTTCACTTTTCCAAACACGCAGCTTAGTAAATCTAACCCCTGATCTCTCACCAACTATGTTGGTCCACTTGACTGAATTTCTCTCTGCCATTTCAAGTTGGATGTTCTCCCGCTATCTCAAACCTAATCTCTCAAAAACAGAACTAGTAATATTTTCAAGGGTTATCCGCCGACTCGCAGCGACACCTGTGTTCAAGGGCTGGACACAACCAGCATAGTGTTGGATCACCTGGTGCTAATGTGTATTTGAAGATGAGTCTTTTTTCTGCAGCTGCTACTTACATTAGGGGTAATAGACATATCACAGAAGCAGAGACCACATGCTCCCATCTACGTAGCCACATTGGTTGCTAAGTAATGAGGCCACATCCTTTTTGTTTTAAACTCTCAGCAAGAGGCAGAGCCACATCACTTAGAAAAAATATTCATGGGGAAATGCTCCATTCCCGTACTTTCCCAGGGGTGCTGGAACCCCTTGACACATCCCTAGTTGTCAGGTGTGGAAGTACCACTGTGCTGTCAGTTTTGAACTAGAATTCCTAAAGGAAAATAGCTTTCCAACAAGTTAAAGAATAACAGCTCCAATAAGAAGGAAATTAAGTGTAGAGAAAAGCCAGCAAAGGTTCGTGCAGTAGGTCTTGTTTTATAAAGACACCATAATCTATCACAAAGACGTAAACATAGAATCACACGTACGGCATACATATACGCACGTATGCACACACGTAAAGTTAGAGTTGCTCTATGGAGGTGTAAGTCTACGATTGCACGGCCGTGAGAGGGGAGTGTCACGGGTGTTGGTGGGTGTTGGGTTGCAAAGTGTGTGAGTATAATTGCGTACTTTTGAAAAAACGCATCTCTGAATACGGCCCAATATCTATAACTTAAATCTTATAAAACAATTATATCTAATGGTACATTTTAGGGAACATAATTAAATATATTTCAATGTGTTTTTAGAGAGTTATCTTTTCACAATAATTACTTAAAAAAATATATTTCATATATATATATATATATATGATATCATTGACAATGCACGACAGCGTCTGATGGATTCATTTAAAGTCTCCCAGTGCCGTCATCTGTTTGCTGTTTATACTATCGGATTTTCCACCGAAGTGAAAGGCACAGGAGCACAACACCATACATACTGCATGTGTACCGGTAGTGCCTGCTGCCACACATGGTGCCGGAATCTGGATAGTACAGCCCTTACTGTACAAATGCCTCCACATACACACTATACACATCTCACCACTCCCTGCCCTGCAGTCTGGAGGATCAGCTATCTCATACTAGGGTTTATCACAATGAATGGGACATAAGCAATATGAGTTGTCCTTTAATTTCTACAAATATATTTAATAGTAATGGAATGATCTGAAAAGGGGTAATCCAATGAAATTTGATAAACAAATAGCAATATTACACTATTATGGTAGTTAGAATGTTAGAGGTTAATTCAAGTAATAGCATTGATAATTATAATGATCTAATTAATCAGTTAGTGTGACTGTTCCAAGGAATTAATCTAATTTAATTTATGGAGTTAAGAGTAAATTTGTATCCACTATGATTAAATTGCCAGATGCTTCCTAGGTTGTGATTTACTCAAAATCTAAACTTTATAAAAAGTAAAAAAAGGAGGAAAAAAAAAAATCAGTTTAGGAGCATACAGTCGTGTATGATATAGCTGTGTTCAACTCCAAATTCAATAATAAATAAAATACAGTATATAAGCAAGATAAATTATCCACTCTGCTGCCGCCCCTAAAGACTTGCTTTACCACTAGAATAAACATAACAAAAAAACACTATGGGCATCACACAAAACATCAACAGTAGCTGCTTCTGCCCACCGGTCGTACAAGAAAAAATCCAAATTGAGCTCTCAAGGGTATTGCAAATCCCAAAGTAATTACACAGGATATTTATATGTAACTGGAAGCCGCCTTTGGTTTCCCCGAATATATGATAAAAGTAACAATAAACAAAAGGTATTTAAAAAGGTATTCAAACTATAGTGGTGTTATGAATTACTGAGGCAAGGTGCAAAGAATGCAGAAACAAATATGCAAGAAAGGGTTTATTGCAGGAATCAGATAGTAAATAATACACAGGTGAAAATAAACAAATAGCAGACAGGGTAAAACAAATAAGATGCCACTATGTGGCTATGGTTTAGACAAACAGCCGGCAAAGGCAAATACAAATCAAATAACACTATGTGGCTATGGTTCAGACAAACAGCCGGCAAAGGCAAATACAAATAAGATGCCACTATGTGGCTATGGTTCAGACAAACAGCCGGCAAAGGCAAATACAAATAAGATGCCACTATGTGGCTATGGTTCAGACAAACAGCCGGCAAAGGCAAATACAAATAAGATGCCACTATGTGGCTATGGTT
>WWET01000520.1:472672-485108 GCA_011038615.1 Limnodynastes dumerilii
GGAATGCCAAAATTTTCCCAAAAATTCCGGAAGAGTCTGCTACTACAATATATTATAAACTAACTATAAAATATACTTATTTTCATGGGACATCACAATTTGAAACTTACCCTATTTTACACAGCTGCCATAAACTAATATTCCTCCTCGCTCCCTATATATAGATCATAATTATAGACACTCCCTAGTCACAAATCGGGTCATTACAAAAAGCTCATTAATATCACAGTAGAAACAAAAAATTGAAAAAGCAGACTTTCAAAAAATAATAAACAAGTGTCTGTGTTTTATTTCTTTACAGTGGCTGGACAATGAATTAGGGATGTTTCACGTTAGCTAAGAAACATATTGGACCGTATTCGCAACTAAGACCATACAGAATCTCCATACATATATTTAAAAACAGGATATACTGCGCATGCCCAGAACTCAAAAATACGCGTGGAAACCATGGCTGACTAATATACAGACACGGGAGGGCGACTTAGCACTGATTCACGCTTCAGTACAGAAAGAGTCCCGCATGTGTGCCTAGAGGAGCAAGACTCTTAATGCAAATGAGCAGCACACAGGCTACTAATGTCCAGTATGGGCGTTCCTCTAGAGTTTGGACTGATTAGTACAGAGAAAGATAAGGTAGCCCTCTATACTTTACCATTCTTAAGTCGATTTACGTATGGTTCTTTGCTAACTTATACGTCTTTCCTTTTTAATGTATTATGCATGTATTATGCATTTATGCATGTATTTTGCATTATAGAAAACATTTTTGTTAAAAATATATGATTAATAATTTTACTTATACATATTTATAAAATAAAAATTTAAGTTTTTATAAACTTAGAAACTTTATTTCAAAATAACATAAATAGTTAAATTAAATTATAATGATTAATTTTTTTTTAAATAACTAAAATAATTCCAAAAACACTATTCAAAATTATTTGCACATTAACCGACCTAACTCACCCGTAGTGCCCCTTGACCCGCCCCCATTTTTAGGAACCTTATTGTACTTAAGAGTGCCATAGGGCTTCCTTAAGTAACTGTGCATATTTTCCTTCTTAAGAAGGAAAATACGGACGGAGAAAGCCTCCAACCGCCCTCCCCGGCTAATCTAAATCCATCCTCCATCCTACTTCTAACTAAAAGCCCATTCCCAAGTCTCTAAAGGATGTTATCTGTAGGTTAAAAGGATATCTGTCACTAATTTGTTATTCAACAATAGATTTCTCAGTGCTAGAAATACTTTTCATTTACTTCGCAAAAAATGGATCTAAACTGTATATAGCATCAGAAATAGGGACTGCTTCAGTATATTTTAATTCAATGCATAAAAGTCTAGCAGGAAAACACCAAATTTTGATATATGAATAACCAGGAATGTGTATAACTCCTCCTCTTACCTCACTTTCTTCTTTGAATGCACACTCTTCCCCCTGTATCTGTCCTTTAATACATTCGTCTTCAGTCTGATAAGACCAAGGCTTGGTGATGGTTGTATCTTTGTCTGAGTGTGCATTAAAATGAAGAGGAGTGAAAGTAATATCACACATTTTATTCTCTGTTAAAGTCCAGTTATTTCTCATGTAGTCTATGTCTTCTGTTTTAGATAAGCTATTAACACTTTTGAAATATTTTAAATATTTGAGCCCTGTGTATGATACAACACTGATCAAAAATATACTTGAAATGAAAGAAATAGCTATAATAAGATGTCCATTCAGGTCTGCATTGATAGGCTCAGTCTTAATCTGTAACACATTTTCATCCATTTGTTTCGTTCTAGATTGTTTGATAGTGACAGTCACAACTGTCATGGTTGACCTTGGAGGGTTTCCATGGTCTTTTATTAAGACCAATATATTTTGCAAGTCTTCATCAGTTTCTTGAATGGTTCTTGCTACTGTGATCTCACCTGTATATAGCCCAACCCTAAAGAGGGAACTGTTGGTTAGGGCAATTGTTTCATATCTTAGCCATGCATTATATCCTGAATCTAGATCGAATGCTTTCACCTTGGTTACTATGTGTCCTACATGAACTGATCTCCCAACCTCACCAGTAGAAAATGATGGAAGTACCTGAGGAGAATGATCATTTTGGTCGAGGATAAACACAGAAATACTAGCCGTGCTACTAAGAGATGGTAATCCGTGATCTTTGGCTTCAATAAGGACATAAAACATCTGCATTTTTTCATAATCCAAAGAGTTTTCCAAAACTATGTTTCCAGAATCAGAATCAATTGAAATAAAGCTACTAGAAGAGACTCCATCAATAATATATGGCAATAGAGAATATGTGAGCCAAGCATTTTCATTTATGTCTTTATCTAGAGCTGATGCCTTACAAATCACAGTTCCTGGAAGGATGTTCTCTGGAACAGAAATTTGAAATAATGATTGTATAAAAATGGGCGGATTGTCATTGACATCAGACACAACAAAATGTAAAGCAGTAACTGTAGATAAACGAGGCAATCCAGAATCAGTTACTGTAACAAAAACATTATATTCTTCCACTGATTCCCTGTCAAGTTTATCTTTGAGGACCAATGTGTAGTAATTGGAAAATTTGGATTCCAGTGAAAATGGAAGGTGATCGGGTATGTGGCAAGTCAATAAACTATTATTTCCAGAGTCCATATCGGTGACTGTAAAAATAGCTATCACAAAACCAGGATTTTCATCCTCCTTGACAATGCTTGACAGAGAGTTCAACTGAATTTCTGGAGCATTATCATTGACATCTATAATCTCTACAATGACTTTACAATGTCCCGTCAGAGCTAGTTGCCCACGGTCTTTAGCCTGTACTTGTATTTCATAAGATGTTCTGTCTTCATAATCAATAATGCCTCTGAGACTAATCTTACCATTTTCCATGCCAATGTCAAACAGTTGCTGCACACTGAAATGAACAACGTTGCTGAATGAATATTCAATTTTGCTATTTTCCCCCTCATCGCTATCAGTTGCATGGACTGTCAGCAGTAAGGTTCCTACTGCAGAGTTTTCTGGTATAGATATTCTGTAAACTGCGTTTTTAAAGATTGGTGGATTATCATTTGCATCCTGTACTTGAATTATTATTTCAGTGGTTCCTGACAACTTTGGTTTGCCACAGTCTGCTGCTGTAAGAGTTAATAAATGATGTGTTTCTTTTTCCCGATCTAATACTTTCTTTAATATCAATGCTAAAGATTTAATTTTGTAATCCTGTATTTGGGTTTCTATATCGAACAACTCATTCGGTCTAACAAAATATGAGCAGACAGAATTTGAGCCGGCATCTGGATCAAAGGCGCCCTCTAATGGAAAGCAGGTGCCAGGGTCAGTGGACTCCGCAATATCTAAAACTCTTTTGTCTTCTGTGAAATATGGTGCATTGTCATTTATATCAAGGATATTTATTTCTATGTGATACAGTACTAACGGCATATCCATCACAATCCCCAGTCTTATCACACAATGCAAACGGCTGCCACACAGCTCTTCTCGGTCTATTTTATTAGTAATATACAGTGTGCCAGTCTCAGAGTTAATATCAAAATACTGAATCTTAGTGTCATAAGTCATCTGGAACTTACGATTGAAGAGATGCTTTGGGTCCATTTGCATATCCTGGGCTAAATTACCAATCACTGTTCCTTTTTCTAGCTCTTCCATAACTGCATAACTGATTTGCCCAATTACAGCATCAAGCAAACAAATCAACAGGTCAATGGACACATATATCCACCATTGCAAGTTGCAGTGTTTCAGAGCTAATCCCATACTGAAAGAAAGATGATCCGGGCTCAACAGGTGAACAAGTATTATGGAACACTATCTTTCCAGGGATGTCTCCTTATGCAGGAGGTAGGAAGAAATGACAAGATAGAAACTATATGTACATATCATTTATTCACTTTAGCCTTGGGACATGACATGCTAAGACATAGTGACATCTTGTGGTTTTGCGGAGCATCAATAATTTAATTGTACACTAGCTGAAAATGTTCCAGCAATTTGCTTCATAGTAAATGTTAATAATATTTCCCTTATATACTGTTGTCAGTGCATAAGTTTAATATGACTGCCTTACTTCATTCCCTGGTAAAGTTTTTAAAAATTAAGATAAATAATAATTGTTAGATTATTTTTTTAAAGTTATAATTAATATATATTTGTTATTAATCTTTATAATTAAGAATGATGATGTGTAAATATTTGTTTTTAGCATTAAGGCATTTTAATATCTATAGAAACACATGATATTCACATCTACTGTATATATAGATATAGATATATGTTTGATTGCACTCTCTGCTAAATAATTGCATCTAAGTCCACCATCAGCATCTATAGTTATCACTAACTAACCCATAGTTGATCACTGTGATCAGCCACAACCATTTTCATTCCTTAAAAAAAAAAATCACTGGTATTTGTAATTCAACTTTATTATGTAGTTTCATGCCATAATCTGTCAAGCATCGTTTTGCTATTCTATATCACACATGCATTGCTGTGTCAAATGACAAGTCAAGTGATTTATTTATTGAAATCTTCCTTAGTTTTAATGGTTTGTGAGAGGGTTAATTTACTGCTTTAAAAAAACAACCCTTTTTTTTTAAATTAATTCACGGTTTAAAAAAACAATCAAGTAAAGCTTTAGGGACAGATTTACTAAGCTGTGGGAAAGGAAAAGTGGAGATTTTGTCAATAGCATCCAATCAGATTCCAGCTCTCACTTTCATATTACATAATAGAAAATGGCAGCTAGAATCTCATTGCATACCCTCCAACATTTTTTACTTAAAAATCGGTACACATGGGGGGGGGCGTGTCCATGAAGGGAGTGTGGCTTGTCCAAAGAAGAGGCGGAGCTTTAATCTCTATATTTTTCACCTTGTTATATGAGCTTACTATCAAAAATTATCATGTCACAGGGCCCCCTCAATATCCCCAATGTCTCTCCTGCCTCTTAATTATAAAAATAAAAAAAAATAAGAATTAAGAAAGAAAATACTTTAGTGTAGAGAATACTTACCTGCCGCGTGCTCTTGCAGAGTAGGACACCTCACACTGGAGCAGACCAGACCGTAGAGGATCCTAGCGCCTGACACTTTCTGTTTAGACCATAGCTGAGCAGCGACTCCGCTGCGGTCTAAACAGAAAGAAAGTGCCAGGCGCTAAACAGAACGCAGAGGATCCTAGGTAAGTATGGGGGAGATTTCTGGCTGACCACCGACTGTGCCATTATCGGTACAAGTCGGTACAGCCTCTTCTGCCGGTACAGACTGTTAAAAAACGGTACTGTATCGGTTAAATCGGTACAGTTGGAGGGTATGTCATTGGTTGCTATGGGTAACATCGCCACTTTTCATTTCTCACAACTTAGTAAATCTGGCAACCAAGTCATCATTTTCTGTTATTGTCATTCTAAGATGACAGTAGAACAATGATTGCAGCAGCCTGCTAAATAGACTGTGAAAGTTAGACAAGGTACCATGTGCATTTATAAATAGACACATACATAAATAGCTATTGCTAATTGCTTTTTGGTGTCATTACCTTCCATTACATTTATATCACAACAATGAACCGGATCTAAAGTTTTAAAATTAGAGGAAAACAGGCAGAAATTTAGACCTGGGGAAAACTAAGCTATCACAATTCATGTCTCCGCTCTCCATTCCTGTTCTTTGCAGTCTGTTGCTGATTGCTTATTAGTCTGCTGGTGTACTGCTGCCTAGCAACATCAGGCTCAGCTCTCAAGTAAGTGCACAGGTGCATCCAGAAAGGTTTCCTTGTGTTGGACTGCTTCAGTGTCTTCCAGCATCCAGTCTGTTACTAGCATCAACCATTCTCCTGTCAGCTTCAATTCATCCAGTCACAGTGCTCCTGCTGCCTGCTACAATCAACCACTGTGCTCCTATCTTCTACCAATTATTCACAGTGCTCCTGCTGCCTGCTACCATCAACCACTGTGTATCTTCCATTCAGACTTCTCTTGCCCAATACCATACATCCACTGTGTTCTGCTCAGCTACCATCAGAGTCTACTCTCCCTCTCTCACCAGCTTCTTCCATTGTTCCAAGGCTGTTACCTGTTTAGTGATCTGCCATGGGCTGCAGCCATTACTGTCCCTACCTTCAGGGGCTCCGTTGAACATTAGTATACAGTTAGACTCTGCTTTTTCAGGTGTTTAGTCCAACATACCAATGAGACCCTGGTTGTATCCTCATGTAATCCATGAATACACTGGTCATTGACCAGGCCAGTAAGCTGGAGCATCTCCATATGCTCACAGAGAGAGTTGATGAACAGGAGAATAATCAGAGACAACTTACTCATTGCATCCAGGAGCTAACCACCAGTCTCAAGGTCCTGCAACCAACTACTCTTTCAAAACTGTACAGGCTCTGGTAACACCTCCACCAATTATTCATACCTCTACGCAAAGAATTCCTAACCATATTAAATACTAAATGGATCCCAAGAAGTGTAGAGGCTTCCTGAATCAATGTGCTATACCCTTTGAGTTACTGCTGGGGAACTTTTAGTCAGAAAAGCCAATGATGCATTCATTATTTCTCTTCTCTCCGACAGGTTTGGGCTTCCCCTCTCTGGAAGAGGGATGACCCACTGTTATATAATTGCACATATTTAATTGACACCTACAAAGGGTGTTTGTTGAGCCAGGCTGAGTTTCCTCAGTTACTTCTATTTTCCTACAGTTGCAACAGGTCTCCTCCACCATGGGCCAGTAAGCTGTCCAGTAGTGTACTTTAACTTCAGAGATAAAGTGGAACAATGAGGTGTTAACATTCTGGCAAGATCGGACAGACCATATTAAAGATGATCTAGTGTCTTGTAATCTTCCTATGTCCTTGGATGACTTGATTTCCCTATGTGTGAAAGTGGACATTCGCCACAGGGAATGTGCTCATGAAAAGGATCAATCTAAATGTCCTGCTACTTGTGATGTCTCAATGGTTCCCACTAAATCAGTTAGCATGGAGAAACCAATGCAGATCAGCCATTCTTGACTCTCACTGGAAGAACAAGAAAGACACCACAGAAACCATCTCTGTTTGTACTGCGGTGAACAGGTTTCACCTACTGTCCACCTTTTACAAAGCATCAGGAAATGCCAGACCCTAATTTGTACTGGCTAAATACAATAAGGGAAAGGGGACCCCTCTTTCCATTTCTTCTATCAACACTTTAGCATTCCTTTGTTTAGGCTTTCATCTCTGGCTATCCCCTCACCAACAGCTTTTATTTATTTCGAAGCTGTGGGTAATTTAATTTCCTCACAATTTGCTAAGTCTCTGAACTTATCCTGCAGACCTTTGCCTTAGTCCCTCTTTATTACTGCAGTCGATGGGAATCATAGTCTACAAGGCCTGATTTTCTCATGCAATTTGCCTTTAACTTTGCAAGTTGGTCTCCTGCATTTTGAGGAAATTTCTTTCCTAGTTATTCCTCAGGCAATACATTCTATTATTCTCGGACTTCCATGGTTACAGAGACACTGTCAAACTCTGGATTGGAACTCAGCTCGAGTCTCTTCCTGGGATTCCTCTTATTACAAGTCCTGTTTACAGAAAGTCATTAGACCTTTACTATCCTATGTCTGTACAAATACCACTTCCCTGTACGTCCGGAACCTTACAGATCCTATGCAGATGTTTGTTACAAGAAGTCTGCACTTCTACCACATCGCCTATGTGACTGTCCTATAGACTTACAGCCAGGGAAAATACCCCTTTTCAGTTCCAGAAACACATTTCATGTCTGAATATATAGCTGAGAACTATATCTCTCTCTGCCTCGTATCCCTGAATTTTCAATCGAATCTAGGTTGCTGTCATAATAAATAATACTATATTTGCAGGTTACAAATGGAAAAATGTCATTTAGGCTTTGTAACGTGCCAGTAGTTTTCTAAGAGTTTTCTAACAAAATCTTCCGGAATCTTCTGTATAAATCCTTAGTGGTCTATTTAGACGACATTCTGATTTTTTTCTCCTGCTCTATTCTCATTGCCAGCATGTCCACACTGCTCTTGACCGACTTAGGAGACATTGGACAGAATTCACACTTAAGAATGATTTAGGTTCTTAATTAAGTAGCAAGGTGACTCCCCTGACACACCCCTGGTTTTCAGCTTCTTAACCAACTTACGAAATGCCATAGGACTACCATATCTCTAGGTTCGTAGGTTCGTAGTGTGCGTATAATGGCTAATTAAGAACGTTTTTGCCTAACCATGCCCACATTTCCTCATTTAAATGGCTCCCTTCACCCAGTCTTCTTATCTTCATTCTAAAGTTTTCCAATTATGCACCTTTATTTTTAAGTCAATAGAAACTTTGAGGTTTGGTAATAATTTTGGTAATGGTGATTCAAAGCCGCCATGTTCTTAAAACCAATGTATATAAGTTACCACGCATGCGCAGTATATTCCTTCTTATATATAAACACCTAAAAAGCCTAATTTTCTTAACTGTGAATTAGGTCCATTCTCTGTAAAAATGCCTGCTTGCAATCACCTCTGTACCATTCCTGGGACATATAATTTCCACTAATGGGACCGGATACACAGAAGCGTGCTTACTACTAGTGCGTTTTTACGCATGCACATAACAAGGCAACACCCATTACACTCCCCTAGCACAGCCGGTTTTCGGTGTCTTACGCCTCCCTAAGAGTTAAGGCACTCTTAACCTTATGTGTGTACTTACGCACGTATGTTACTTCTGTATGTGCGTATTTTACTAACCGCGCCCTCATAAGCCCATTTAAATGCCTCCCCCGCCCACTTTCACGTAACTTTGAATGGACGGAAAACAACCACGCCCCTCCGTACGTATGTCGCCAAGTGCGATTCACAAGTCCGTGCCTAAAGTATTTACGTGCGTAAATACTACATAATTTGCATGGAAAAAGTTACTACTAATGTGCAATTAATCTGCTCCTAAAATATTTTGAACTGTGCTCAACCCCATAGGTTCATGGGCTTTGCTAATTACCATCAGC
Source organism: Limnodynastes dumerilii (assembly GCA_011038615.1). NCBI lineage: Eukaryota > Metazoa > Chordata > Amphibia > Anura > Limnodynastidae > Limnodynastes > Limnodynastes dumerilii. The sequence continues at coordinate 481,709 of WWET01000520.1, forward strand.
AGGTATTCAGTCCAACATACCAATGGGACCCTGGTTGTATTCTCGTGTAATCTGTGTCACATGCAGAGGAGAGCAAATGTCATCTGCTGCAAACAATATTAGTATTAAGAGTTGTTGTTTCATAAAACAATTTAAGTCAGTAAATAACAGTTTAAACCTAAAACAGGTTAGTATCTATGTGCAATAAGTAAAAGCAAAGGGTTCTCTCTGTATGCAAAGAATAAAATGATTTTGACTTTCCCTGAAATTCATCCATATTACATTTGGAAAGTTTCAAAGCATGTTTCACAAATCAAAATAAACACATAATAAATGAAAATAAATGTTACAAATGTACTTACAAGTAGGCAAAGAAAAGAAGTTTTGAAGGAAAAAACAATTTGTGATCTCCCAAAATGGCTGATCCCAGCAATAGACAAACACTGACAGCACCTAATCAAAAAGTGATCAGCATTTAAATAGGGTTCTGTGCGATTTTTGAGCAAACACCGTCGATTTTAAAGCAAACATTGGTGATTTAAAGTGAAAGAAGCATTTTCCCATAGAAGACTACTTTAATACAAATTGTGGGCAACTCTCTTACGCAATCTATATACGCAATCTACGTATCAAAACGATGCATGCGCAGTAGCTATTGTTTATTGAATTACGTCCGTCTATGGAAGACGGACGTAGTTCTGGATCCAGCCCATTACCTGCATATACTCAGTGTATACAATGAAAATAAATCTGTGTGTCTCTTAGGATCCGGTATGAAGTCCCGGCGCTTAAATTCCCGGCGCTTTTCCCAGGTTTTTGTGTCAAAATTAGGTGCCTCGGCTTATATTCGGGTCGGCTTATACTCGAGTATATACGGTAAGTAGCAAGGTGACCCCTGACACACCCCCGGTTTTCAGCTTCTTAACCAACTTACGAATGCCATAGGACCACCATATCTCTAGGTTTGTAGGTTCGTAGTGTGCGTATAATGGCTAATTAAGAAAATTTTTGCCTAACCGTGCCCACATTTCCTCATTTAAATGGCTCCCTCCACACAGTCTTCTTATCTTATCATTCTAAAGTTTTCCAATTATGCACCTTTATTTTTAAGTCAATAGAAACCTTGAGGTTTGGTAATAATTTTGGTAATGGTGATTCAAAGCCGCCATGTTCTTAAATCCAATGTAAATTGTGTATATAAGTTACCACGCATGCGCAGTATATTCCTTCTTATATATAAACACCTAAAAAGCCTAATTTTCTTAACTGTGAATTAGGTCCTTTCTCTGTAAAAATGCCTGCTTACAATCACCTCTGTACCATTCCTGGGACATATCATTTCAACTAATGGGACCGGATACACAGATGCGTGCTTACTACTAGTGCGTTTTTACGCATGCACATAACAAGGCAACACCCATGACACTTCCCTAGCACAGCCGGTTTTCAGTGTCTTACGCCTCCCTAAGAGTTAAGGCACTCTTAACTTTATGTGTGTACTTACGCACGTATGTTTCTTCTCTATGGGCCTGATCCAGAGCTACGACAGTGCTGTCCGACGGGCGAATGCGTACGTTCGCCCGTGCATATAAACATACACGCCCATGACACTCCCATTGAAAAGTACCTGCTTACGGCGGCTATACCCTACACTAGGTACTACCGTCGGCCGTACGAATTTTCACACATAATACACTGAGCGTACGGGCTTAGCACGCCCATACTGTACAATTTAAATGGCTATCCCCGCCTCCGTGTAGTAAAACGAGCGCCCAGGCGATCATCGTACTGAACGCACGCCCCTCGAGCGAACATTTCGCTCACAATACGACCGCTATCCGCTCATGTCGTCCAGCCGACCGGAAGTTGTCATACTGAGCATGCGCAGTGCGAATTTTCGTACGAAAATACGCAAAAAATGGTCGTACGCTCGCTCGAAATCGGACAATTTCGTAGCTCTGGATCAGGCCCTATGTGCGTATTTTACTAACCGCGCCCTCATAAGCCCATTTAAATGCCTCCCCCGCCCACTTTTTACGTAACTTTGAATGGACGGAAAACAACCACAACCCTCCATACGTATGTCGCCAAGTGCGATTCACAAGTCCGTGGCTAAAGTATTTTTACTGCGTAAAAACTACATAATTTGCATGGAAAAAGTTACTACAAATGTGCAATTAATCTGCTCCTAAAATATTTTGAACTGGGCTCAACCACATAGGTTCATGGGCTTTGCTAATTACCATCAGCAGGTATTCAGTCCAACATACCAATGGGACCCTGGTTGTATTCTCGTGTAATCTGTGTCACATGCAGAGGAGAGCAAATGTCATCTGCTGCAAACAATATTAGTATTAAGAGTTGTTGTTTCATAAAACAATTTAAGTCAGTAAATAACAGTTTAAACCTAAAACAGGTTAGTATCTGTGTGCAATAAGTAAAAGCAAAGGTTTCTCTCTGTATGCAAAGAATACAATTATTTTGACTTTCCCTGAAATTCATCCATATGGAAAGTTTCAAAGCATGTTTCACAAATCAAATTAAACACATAATAAATGAAAAAAAATGTTACAAATGTACTTACAAGCAGGCAAAGAAAAGAAGTTTTGAAGGAAAAAACACTTTGTGATGTCCCAAAATGGCTGATCCCAGTAATAGACAAACACTATGCAAACTGACAGCACCTAATCAGGAAGTGATCAGCATTTAAATAGGGTTCTGTACGATTTTTGAGCAAACACCGTCGATATTAAAGCAAACATTGGTAATTTAAAGTAAAAGAAGCATGTTCCCATAGAAGACTACTTTAATACAAATTGTGGGCAACTCCGGCAATTTAAATAGCTGGTAAAAAAAAAGTACCTGGAAATCGCTGGAGTATGCAAATCGCCTTGGAAAATTACTCAATAGTAAATATTCCCTAAAAAATCGCCGTTCAACTCCAGTGATGTCTGCCGATTTTTTGGGAGACTTAAATCACCCCTTAGTAAATCTGGCCCTGGGTCTGGTGCAATGTTCTTAGTAAGCAAGATTGTAGCAATAAAGGGGGTATTCAATTGCACTCCTAGTAGTTGTGAATAAGCTAAAGGGTAGTTACATGCAAGATTGGTTTTCCCTCCTTAGCTTCTAAAACACTATATATATAGTTCATGATTAGTAACTGAGTAATGGCTAGAGTGCCAGGCCATGTCTTGTTTTTTGTACAAATTCCCCTTGCCTTGTGCACCAGTCATATATATTACTTTATAAACTGATTTTGTAGCTGCCTCCATTTTGGATATGTGGTTTAAAGTCTCTCTGAGATTGTAGCTGAGAGGGGGTGCGGTCTCAGAGTGGCAGTTTGGGAGACCTGGGAATCTCCATGTGAGGTATGCTCTTGGTTTAGAAAGATATTGGATATGTGACCCAAAGTTGGGGCTCT
>WWET01000520.1:485614-497112 GCA_011038615.1 Limnodynastes dumerilii
TATCTATTAATTCTTAAGAACAATATGCTCCTAAGCAAAAGAAGAACACAGTGATTTTTTTTTTACCAGTAACAGCCATAGTAATTTAGTAATTTGCAATTACCACCAAATCAATCCAAAAATTCTATAATAATTTAGTATAAAATGCATTTAAAACATGTAAATATTAACCTTATCTTGAGATAGGCTATATGCAACTACCTCCAATGTCAGAACATATTTTGTAACATTGATTGATTCCTTTCTACTTTGCCATCTTAATACAATGACTTTGATTGAAGTGATGGATCACTATCAATTTGTGGCGCTTTCAACCCGTGGCCAATAGCGATACTGGACCAGATGCAGACGTCTGCTGCCACTGCGGTCAGAGCACTGAAGGTCCAATGGGTCACTCTTCATGTTCATACAGAGTGATGCTCCCAGGACCCTACCTGGTATGTCCTGATAATGTGGCACCCGTGCATGTGCCACAATACCAAAAAGGGCAGTTTACATACAAACAGAAAACCACTCTCCTTGAGCCTTCTCATTGCCAACTTATCTTTCACACACGTCATCATTCTTACAGTTATTTACATGCTGGATATATTATTAAACATATTAGATCAAGTCGTAATTTTTACAGGTTTTTTAATATGTTAAAATTTTCAGACAACTTTATTACAAACATTGGGCTAGATCCTGAGCTATGTACGCTAGTATTTTTACACTAGCCGCTGACCTAAAATCGTCAACTTGTATGTATTGCGCATGCTGTGACGCAATGTAACTCTGATGGTACGTAACTTTAGCGTAATTACGAAAGGGCATATCTTCCATACCACACCCGGAAATGCGCTTTGTAGGTGGAGGGAGGTATTTAAATCGTACATTATGGGCCGGGTTAGGCCGTTACATACGTCAATGCATTATGCACATCAGTACTTACGCTTGGAAGAGTTAAGGTAGGGTTTGGCAAACGTAAATCGAGTAAAGTACGTACGAGCGAGGGGAGTGCCTAAGGGAGTGCATAGTACTTACAGCAGTGTAAATACGCTACACCAACGAACGTAAAAACAACTTAGGTCTGAATCAACCACATTATCAGGATCTAATACAAGAACATTGAGGTTTGCAGGACTAACTAAACACAACTAATTTAAACTAAACTATACTAATAGAAATGATGTGACAAAGTATGCCAAGTTATGCAATAATGATAGGTTGTTGCTTTATTTCTTTATGTAAATAACACATTTAAATCATACCAACGGTACACTAGATTCAAAATAAGTTACTGACAATGGGCCTGATCCAGACCTACGCTCGCATGCGAGCTAACGCTAATCGTAAGCGTAAAAGCGGCAGAAAAAACGCACTGCGCATGTGCATAGTGACAACTTCCGGTCATACGAAACACTTTTTCGTAGCGGCGTTTCTGGCGTCCGTATTGTTTGCGCATTTTCAGACAACGGGGCGTGTTTAAAGTAGGAAGTTAGTACGGATGCTGGAGTTAAGGAATGTAGGCGGGGGGAGCCATTTAAATTGTACAGTATGGGCGTGCTAAGCATCGTTAATATACAATGAACAAAAGTTAGGGTACGGTTTGCCGAGTGTATGGAAGCTAAACTAGGTACAAGCAAGGGGAGTGCCTATTGCCGTGCATCGGTGGTACGTTCGGCGATAATACGCTACGCACAACGGCGTAGGTCTGGATCAGGCCCAATGGCCCAGATCCAGAACTACGCGTCTGTGCGAATTTACGCCTGGCGGACACGTAATATCGCGATTTTGTATGTACTGCGCATGCACACGACAGATGATAAGCTACGTGACGTAGCTCTGAGTGTATTGGCCATTCACGTATTAGTTGCGTAAATTCGTACGTGTAGGCGTGCCAATTTTACGTGAGACAAAAATACGTCTAAATTACGCAATGTAGGCGGGGGTTTTCATTTAAAGTGTACAGTATGGTCATGCTTAGCTGCGTAAGTCCGTGTTGCCCATACGTACTTGTGCGGACGATAGCGATTACATGGCCAAAAGTTAAGGTAGGGTTTGAAAAGCGGAAATCGGTCAAAGTACGTACATTCAAGGGGAAGTGCCTAGGGGAGTGGATAGAAGGTACGCACGCGTAAATACGCTACACTAGTAAACGGATTGCAAGCAGAGTTCTGGATCTACCCCAATATTTACTTGACACTTCTGAAATCGATTTTTATTACTTTCCTCTGTAAATTAATAGATAAATATTTTTTTTTTTGTATGAACTTCATTAAGATGTTTAGAATTTATTTTAAAAGGATTAATATTTAGATTAACTTAACTTAAATTTAAATGTATATAATTTTGTTGTGATGGAATATCATTGCAATTTACAGTTTTATATGCATAGGCATATTTTTTCAACTGTTTACATACTATGTAAGGTAAGACAGGCAGCTACACATAGGGGTAGATCCAGAATTACGTCCGTCTTCCATAGACGGACGTAATTCAATAAACAATAGCTACTGCGCATGCGTAGTAGCTATTGTACATAATCTGTGTATCATTTTGATACGTAGATTGTGTATATGCGGTCTTTTAGACCATTTGTTTATATGTTACAAATGTTATACTTCTGAAAAAACCAAAATACTAAATATAAATCACACCAACATAAAATAACGAAGACAGGCTTCTTAAGCCTGAATCAGAGGCGTACATAAATTGGCACACAGAGCATGTGTCGTACGTGTGCAAATCATGGTTGGGCACGCACATCTGTACCACTCCATGGCTATGCAAGTACGAACCATAGTGTAAGGGCACATAGCAGCCAAGCGTATAGCAGCCACATGTTCCTTTAAGTTGTGCTAGAGCATGGTAGTACATGAACATGTTTACTGTAAATGGAAGTTATGAATAACGCGACTAATATTATATAACTAATGATATTTTTTACAATGTATTACACCTACACAATGCTCCATGACTTTTGTGTTACATTTGAAGTATGCAATTCTAATTAAAGTGTCCGAAATAGCTTTTGCAGTGTCAGACACCTGGACTCAGACATGACCTGCGGTTGGTGCAAATGTGTTGACAGCGCTTGTTTCTATCTGCATTTGGCTCTGGATCGGGTGCACTTGCTTGAGCACATCCTTACTGTATATTAACTATGTCCCTCCACCCTTTCCCTCCCACGACAGAGACAAAAGTGCAGCTCGAGTTGTGTCCTGATCTGAATCAGCTGTGATTCTATGTGCTTTATTTTTTAGCATGTCCAGTGCAAAATCAAGGCAAGATATGCAACGCGACCTGGCATACACTCCCCCTAAGATCAGCCCTCTCACGTCGAGTAAATTAGATAAAACTTTGATCAATCACAGTATTTCATTTAGTGTAGAATGCCATAAACTGACAGTTGTCATTCCAAACATTGTCATAAATTCTACAAAATTATAAATGATAAATATCTAATTTTCTGCCACAGAAAAATCACAAGCAATTAATTTGAAACAATTTTAGGCTATTTCAAGTGAATCAAACTGGTTTACCACACAATTAGATTTTTCAAAAGCCATACAGTAAAAACTATTATTTTGTTTGACACTTTTTTATTTTAGGACAATGTGGAATTACTTTAAATATAGCTCAAACTTGGCAAAAAATAGTTTTGTTTTGTTTTTTATAAAAAACAATAGTTGAGATGTAAGAGTTTTACTCACCCTGTTTAAGATGGCCCCTTGCTGATTTCCAAAGTATTCAGCTCCTGGAGATTGAGATGAGTTTGGAGTTAAGACAATCAAGTCATTTTTTCCTTGGACTGTGTTGGAACATACTCTATATTGGGTTTGTTGGGAATACATCCAACTGCCTCCGGTGTTGGAGCAGATCTTGTAATTTTCTTTTAGATCATTGACCTCATCTCTGTATTTTTGCCATCTCAAAACAGTAAAGGCAATTAAAGTAATAAGAAAAATACTCGAGATTATGCAAATGGCAATAACCAAATAAACATTTGCATCAGTAAATTCATCACTGCTCCTTTTTGACTCTTGATTTTCAAACATCATCACCTCTTCAGATTCCACCAAAGAAATTATGATCTGTGTCACTGCTGTCATAACCGGTTCTCCATGGTCCTGAGCCACCACTACCAGTCTGTATTCTTCATTATCTGAATCCGTAAATGGACGTTTTAAACTGATTTCTCCAGTTTGTGAAGAAATGACAAATGGAAATTTCCCTGAGGGATCTTTAAAACTATAAGACAACCAAGCATTGTATCCAGAATCTAAGTCTACTGCTCTCACCTTGGTTATAAGGTATCCTGGTTGAGCCGATTTTGCCGTTTTAATTGTTACTGTAGAATAAAGCGGAGAAATTGTTGGTGCATTATCATTGATGTCTTCAATAAAAATATTAAGTGTCAGATTAGAATTGAGTGGAGGTAGACCGGCATCTGTGGCTTTTATGTGGCACTGAAAATATGTCACATGTTCATGGTCAAAAGACACCAAAGCAAACACTTTTCCATTCTCTGGATTAATAGAGATGTAGGAGGATATAGGAATCCCATCAATGTTGCTCTCTGTAATTGAGTATGTGATGAAGGCATTCTGGCCAATATCTGGATCAGATGCTGAGGCAGTGTAAACATGGGAACCGGGTGGATTGTTTTCCTTGATAAAGATTGTGTCAAAAGAGTGATGAAATTGAGGAGCGTTGTCATTCACATCACTTATATCAACTTTAAGAGTTTTTGAAACTGACAATAGTGGAAACCCCTCATCTGTTGCAGTAATAACAACTTCATATTGAGATTTGTTTTCTCTGTCCAGCTGTCCATTTACAGTCAATGAAAAATCCCCCATAAATGCTGGGTTTATTCTGAATGGTGTCAGTTTTGATATATGACAATTTACTTTCCCATTGGACCCTGAATCTTTATCATGTACACTGATGATTGCCACTGTTGTCCCTTGTGGAGAATCCTCTGGGACAGGAACTGATAATGATGTCACCGTCATCTCAGGAGGATTGTCATTAACATCCACAACGGTAACTATAACTTTACAGTGTCCAACTATCGGATGATCCCCACTATCAATAGCATCAACCTGAATTTCATATTTCTTGATTGCTTCAAAGTCCACTTTTCCTTTCACTTTAATTTCTCCTGTATCTCTGTCTAAGCTAAAAGTTTTTCTCACTTGTTCTGTAACTTGTTTGCCAAATTCATATATGATTTTCCCATTTTTTCCTTCATCCAAATCTGTTGCATTCAGCTTGATTACTAAAGTCCCTTCAATTGCATTTTCAGTCACACTACATTGATAAAAGGGCTGGTAAAAAGTAGGGGCATTATCATTCACATCCTCCACAATGATGACAATATGAGTGCTACCACTTAATCTTGGTTTACCTCCATCATAAGCTGTCAATGTGAGATTGTGAACAGACTGTCTTTCTCTGTCTAAGGATTTCTTTAACACAAGTTCTATTGATCTGATTTCGTTCATATATTTTTGAAAATCTAATGCAAAATATTCACTTGCACTGAGCTCATAATTGGTGATTGAATTTGTGCCAAGATCTGGATCTACAGCGCCCTCTAGAAGAAACTGTGATCCTGCAGGTCTAAATTCTGATATCACAAGATTGTACACACCAGAAGAGAATGCTGGGCTATTGTCATTTATGTCTTCTATCTCTACATCTACACGATACATCTGCACAGGCTTATCTACAATGACCTGCAGAGGAATAATACAGAAGGGAGTATCTGGACACAAAAATTCTCTGTCCATTGTCTCTTTAACAAACAAGATTCCATTCTGCAGATTAACCTGGAAATATTCCTTCTCATCTCTAGAGACAATACGTAACAGTCTGGAATTAATCTCACCTATGTTAAGTCCAAGATCCTGAGCAATTCTTCCAACAAAGGTGCCGTGTTTGGATTCCTCTGGAATGATATAATGCAGCTGACTCAGGACCACATCCCAGGACATTTGCAGCAATAAGAAATGGACCAACCTTCTCATTAGATGATAATCCTCTGTCTGATTGAGCATCTCTTAAATTTGCTAACCTTGAATTAGAAAATCTCTTCTTTCAAGGCATCCACGTTGACTGAAGATCCACTACAGAAAGAAAATATCATGGCCGAAATTCCCAAAGCAAGATATCAGCCGCAACAATGGAGAAATGAACACTGATTCACCTCTTTGCTATATGTTGGTCTAGAGTGACATCTAGTGTTAAATGTAGATATTTCAACTAGCTCAATTGATTGGTTCCGTAAGTACCTTTTTTCTGTTTCTATTATATCTGTACTTTGACTAAAATATTTAATTGTTTTTTCCCAAAAATTATTATTATTATGCAATTCATAGCAATTTTATTGTATAAGTTAAATGTTAAAAGTATGTTATGCAAGCAATACTCTGGTGGTAACATTTTTGTTAGAACAGTATATTATAAACAGCTGTAATGTGACTATTCTAGTCCACATTTTTAATCTGATAGATATGGTAAATTAGTCCTGAGATTTATGTAAATGTAGCAACATATCATTTATTTTTATTTGATATCAATAAAGTACAAAAATGTGCTTATTTTCTATTTAGCCATCACAAAGCTGGTATACACTTTCCTGAATTAAAAACGATATGACTGCTCTTGGTAAAGTGTTTAAAGAAAATGTTCGATATCATTCACCCATACAATACAATTATCCTTGCAATTTTGAGAATAATCATATTATCAGCCAAGAGCTAAAAATGCTGGACTATCATCAACACCAGGAGTCGCTAACGATTACAAATAAACTGTAGCACTCTATGTCATTTAGCATAACAGCACTGCTGTGAAAACATTAGCGGCTCTTACTAGTCTAAAATAAATAAATTATTTTATTTTAAAAACAGTGTTGAGTTCTGAGCATTTGTAACCATAACTAGTAGTTAACAAGCCTAGAACCGGTAACAGAAATGTTCACGATACCAGCATTAGCTTTACCAACCTGAGCCAGTAAAACCAGAAAGGAGGCAACCTAACATGATTTTTGCCAACCACAGGACAGCTAGCACCAGGCCTGATTCTTCCAGGGTGGTTGGGACTGTTAAAAGTTGTGTTGGCTCCCACTCCCAAGTATACCCAGTTCTAAAGCCAAAAGCACCAAGGCTCTTTTCACTACTCCTGGGTGGTTAGTTGCAGGGGAATAATATTATCTATAAAATTTGATTTAACAGTCAAATTTTTATTTTGGAATTTTATTATCAGCTTGGCCTGTAGTTCTATGTTAAAAACAAAAATAAAAATACACACACAGTTTAATGGAAAAAAAATCTTTAATTTATTGAAATTAAAAAACTTTTCAAGGTGCCTTGTTTGCGCTAAATTGTCAAATACCAAAGGTTTTCCATCTTTTATCCATCATGTATGAAAAAAAATAAAACACTTTTGTACAAGTGTCACACACACACACACACACACACACACACACACACCTACACAGCAGACAACCCCTTCTTTAATTGCAATTCAAGACTATAGCCGTCGTATGTTACCAGGAACTACTAATGTTTGTAAAATTACAACACTTTTTACACTACTTGGGTGGTATATTTACATACACATGCCCATATAACAAGTAGCTATCAGGTGAAAACTATGGTCACTCGGTCAAAACAGCATGCACACTACCTTTTTCACAGTATCGCTCTGTAGTTTATCAACTCTTTTATGCAGCACTACTCATGTGATGTGACTGTTAATCATTAGTCATCAATGTATACACACCATACAATTGTCAGGCTAATCATGCAGGCTATCAGTTGATCAGAACTTTATGTGTATACTGAGTACCCAGCTTTACAAAGCTAGGGAACATATAAGCAGCAGTGTAATTGGAGACCCAAGATCATGTTGCATGCATAAACCATTCTACCAAAATCATACATTATTATGCTTATCCATGTGTATTTATGATTTAGGGCCAGATTTAGATCTCCGTGCATTTTCTTACTCATAGATGTCTGGTAGTCCACACAGAAGAGGGGAGTGAACTACCTTGTCACTCTTTCTCTTGTGGTTATGACAGCAATTACGCAGCGATTCGAATGACCGCTGATCTACCCAGAACACTTAAACTCAGCCCCTACTGTGTAATTTGCAGGCCTTTCTGTTGGACGCATCTTCAGGCACATAGAACTAAGTTCCATAATGCCAGCTAATCACTCAACATCTGCAATTAGCGTGCGGAAGTTGAGAGACATTATTAAGTCTAAATCCTGCCCTTATTGTTTCGAGTATATCATGGAAATACTCATATTACATGACTCTTTACATTTTGTTCCTGAAATACTGTTTTTTTTATCCTTACTTATGCCTTTAAATGATCATAGGATTGAAGTGCTGTCTATAATTTTGTATATTAATGAGTTTTCATGAAAAATTTGAATTGGAGCAAATGAATGAAGGTAAAAAATTATGAGAACTTATCATAGAACATCTGTGTAAATAAACCCTGTTAATACCATTATGTCATTCATGTTCAACAGTATTGGTGAAAAAGTACTTGAATGTATGGACGTGACATATATATACAATTGAATTAAGTCAAGTATCAATCTGCAGTCTCATTGTTTTGCCATTATCCACTCCTCTGCTTTAGACCTCTCACGTCAGCCTTTTATTTTTTCCACATAATTTTTCAGATCCATGTCCCTTCCCTCCTGCATTTTTACATATTTGTAAAATTATTATTTTTTTAAACAAATCCACTTCCCATATAATTTATTTTCCTTTTTTTAGGTTTTTGAGATCCATTTTTACTTATATCTTTCAGTCCACAGCATATTTGATAAAATATGCACCCTGCTTCTGGTTAAAATGCTGCTAGATGCTCCCACTGCCTTACAAACATGCAGTGGGCCGTATTCAGAGAACCGAATTTATGAGAAGTTCTGTGCGTATTTTTAGAGACGTTTCAACTGCGCATGCGTAGTAACTAAATTTACGCTATCTACATTGAATTTACGCACGGAAGTCCATTAGGCACGGACTTTGCACGTGGGAAGATCCGTACGGAGGGGTGTGTTTATAATCCATCCGAAGAAAGATGCGTGTAAGTGGGTTGGGGGGAGGCATTTAAATGACCATTTGAGGGCAAGGTGAAGGCGCGGTTAGGTAGATACGCACGTACGGCAGCAAAATACGCATGGAACTGCACACTTAAATGTGGGTCGAGGCACTCGTAAGTCACCGTGCCCCGTCCATATGAAGGGAGTGTCATGGGTGTTACCTTGCTACGTCAGTGCGAATATTTGTAAACTTTTCGCAGAGGGTTCTCTGAATCAGGCCCAGTATTCCATTTACCGCCAGTGATACAGGTACCAATAATTCAGAATCTCTGCGTTATGGTATTTTTCATGTATGTTTAACTCAGCTACCACCACTTTATTTTATTTAATCCCACTTGTATTGTACAGTATGTACTTTGTAAACCAATTTGAAGATCCATGGCAGGAAGGTATTTGCATGCTAATCTTGTATCAGTAGGGCCATTTTTTTCTATAGTGACATTTTTTGTATTATCAGTAGGGTCGTGTAAAGAGGTATTTAATACAAATGATTTCTTTTGTAAAAACAATGCCAGCTAACAAATTTCAACTCAGTGCATGAGCCATCCCAATAAAAAAAAAGGTTTATTATTTTTGTTTTTAAAAACGCCTCTCAAGCTCATTTCTAAACCAACTGAATTATGTGATACATTCTCCATGATGTTGTCACCTTCTGCATTCAACAGTAAACTTTTGCTGAAATTTCTGTTTAATTACAAATAAAAAGTTATTATGTGTTTTTTAATCTTCCTTTGAAAAGAATTTATAAATATTTTTTTAACATCTATATAATATATTAAATTGCTTAAATTTTGCCATCTTCATATGAAATCATATTCAAGTGCTCTACATGTTCTGGAATATTAATATCACTGGAAAAACAACACTGTTTCAAGATTTTAGCATTAATATGTACGTTGTAAAATGGCTGCTATGTCAACATTTATTTGTTTGTAAAAAAAAACATTTTAAAAAAAAAAAATCTTTATTGCAATTTTCATTAAGTTGTTTTTATAAAAATTTCCTTGATCATTACTGGAATTTGTCAGGGACTAATCTTATGTTTTAAAGTAAAATGTAGAAATTTTAAATAAAAAAAACACAGAAAAAATAATTTTCACCACAATATATTTTAGAAGTATTTTCTCTTACCTTATATTGGTTTACAAATTCTTCATTGCCTGGGGTTTGAGAGTTATTTGGAGTTAGAATAATTAAGTCATTTTTTCCTTGGACTGTGTTGGAACATACTCTATATTGGGTTTGCTGGGAATACATCCAACTACCTCCAGTGTTCGAACAGATCTTGTAATTTTCTTTCAATTCATTGACCTCATCTCTATATTTTTGCCATCTTAGAACAGTGAAGGCAATTAAAGTAATGAGAAATATACTTGAAATTATGCAAATTGCAACAACCAAGTAAATATTTGCATCAGAAAATTCATCTGTGTTCCTTTTAGACTCCTGATTATCAAACTTCATCACCTCTTCAGATTCCACCAAGGAAATAATGATCTGTGTCACTGTTGTCATAACCGGTTCTCCGTGGTCCTGAGCCACCACTACCAGTCTGTATTCTTCATTATCTGAATCCGTAAATGGACGCTTTAAACTGATCTCTCCGGTTTGTGGAGAAATGACAAAAGGTGTTTTCCCTGATGGATCTTTAAAATTGTAAGACAACCAAGCATTGTATCCAGAATCTAGATCCATTGCTCTCACTTTTGTTATAAGGTATCCTGCTTGGGCCAATCTTATTGTTTTAATTGAGACTGTTGAATCAAGTGGTGAAAATGTTGGCGCATTATCATTAATGTCTTCAATGAAAATATTTAGCGTGAGGTTTGAGCTGAGAGGATGTAGACCGGCATCTGTGGCTTTTATATGACACTGGAAAAATGTGACTTGTTCATGATCAAAGGAAACCAAAGCAAATACTTTCCCATTCTCTGGATTGATGGAGATGTAAGATGATATGGGCATCCCATCAATGGTGCTGTCACTGATGGAGTATGTGATGAAGGAATTCTGACTGATATCTGGATCAGATGCTGAGGCAGTGTAAACATGGGAACCCGGTGGATTGTTTTCCTTGATAAAGATTGTGTCAGTGGGACGAGTAAATTGAGGAGCATTGTCATTTACATCACTTATATCAACTTTAAGAGTTTTTGATACTGAAAGAGGTGGTGATCCCTCATCTCTTGCTGTAATAACCACTTCATACTGAGATTTTGTTTCTCGATCTAACTGTCCATTCACAGTCAAGGAAAAATCCCCTGTAAAGGCTGGGTTTATTTTAAAAGGAGTATGATCAGAAATAGAGCAGACAACTTTTCCATTAGACGCCGAATCTTTATCATGTACACTAATAATAGCAACTGTTGTTCCTTGTGG
>WWET01000520.1:497338-528886 GCA_011038615.1 Limnodynastes dumerilii
ACCATCTGGATATCTCCATTATCAATAGCATCAACCAGTATTCTATACATATTTGTTGTTTCATAGTCTATTTCACCTTTTACTCGGATTTCTCCTGTAAGTTTGTCTAGGCTGAAAATATTTCTTACGTCTCCTTTTACCATTTTACTGAATTCATATGATATTTCCCCATTTTTACCTTCATCCAAGTCAGTTGCATTCAACTTAAATACCAGAGTTCCTGTGACAGCATTTTCAGTCACACTGCTTTGATAAAATGGTTGACTAAAAGTGGGGGCATTATCATTAAGATCTTCAACATTGATGACAATATGAGTGGTACCACTTAACTTGGGTTTTCCTCCATCATAAGCTATTAGAGTGAGATTGTGAATGGACTGTTTTTCTCTATCTAGAGATTTCTTAAGCACAAGTTCTAAGGATCTGATTTCATTCATATATTTTTCAAAATCTAATGCAAAATAATCACTAGCACTGAGCTCATAATTTGTAACAGAATGTGTTCCAAGATCTGGATCAACTGCTCCCTCTATTGGGAAATGAGACACTGCTGGTCTGAGCTCTGATATCACAAGATTATTCACAGCAGAGGAGAAAGCTGGGCTATTGTCATTTATGTCTTCTATTTCTACATCCACACGATACATCTTCACAGGCTTATCTACAATGACTTGCAGAGGAATAATACAGAAGGGAGTATCTAGACACAGCAATTCTCTATCTATTGTCTCTTTAACAAACAAGATTCCATTCTGCAGATTAACCTGGAAATATTCCTTCTCATCTCTAGAGACAACACGTAACATTCTGGAATTAATCTCACCTATGTCCAGTCCGAAATCCTGAGCAATTCTCCCAATAAAAGTGCCGTGCTTGGATTCCTCTGGGATGATATAATGCAGCTGACTCAGGACCACATCCCAGGACATTTGCAGCAATAAGAAATGGACCAACTGTCTCTTTGCTGGATAATCCTGTTTTGTATTGAACATTTCTTGATCTATAGGAAGATGAAGGTGATAATTTCTCCAGTAAACACGACATTCACTCTCACTGAAGATGCACAATGTGGAGAAAAAATTCTGTCATGGCCGATTTCTCTACAGCAAGATGTTCAGATGTCGTCAGCAGTGGGGAAATATTCTTCTTCATGATGCTATAAGTTGGTAAGGAGTGTCATCTAGTGTTGGATTTTGATATTGCAACAATAACACATATAACGTAAGTTATACACCAATCTAAATGACATTATTCTAGATTGGTCCATTTGGCCTATTTTCCATATTAATGATGTGTACATTTATTATACATAACTCAAAGATTTCATGTTACAATTTCAATTAATTGAAAATATTAAATAAATGAAGATAACATTTCAATAATTTCTTATGCAGTTGAAGAACAGTTTGGTTTAGTAGCCTGCTTGTCATACGAATTTAAAATAATTTTTTAATATAATTTTCAAACCCTTTTTAGGGATTTTCTTGTTATGCATTGGAACTTTATATATTCATGTTTATTCATTGTATTGAACACTAACAACCGAAGTCAGACAAATGCTATTTCCCCACTTCCATGTGGAAGTAGGAGTGCAGCAATTTTTCGTACTGTACACACATCAGTACTAACTTATCAGAATGCATTATGACTGATATCAACTTAAGAACAATAGCACTTCTGATCAAGGGGCCATTTGAGTTCTCAAATGGTGGCTCCTCCTTAGTCAGTTACAATATAGGTGTTCCTTTCTCTGAGTACAGTAAATCCATACATTCACAAATTTGTGTACGCTTAAGTCGGAAAACTTTAAGGTAGACTTTGCCTGTAGTAATCTGTCCCTGTGAGTGGAATTGGTAAAAAAGCAAATGCATAGATGTGTGAATAGTGCAGCCTGGGGCTTGAGCATCTATGACATCAAAATCAATCAGATCTGGTGTCAATATGTTAATGTAAGGAATGGGCGATGTAGACTAACCCAGATGTCTATTGAAAGTAGGGGTCCCAGACAACCGGCCGGATTCACAACCTCGTAATTTTGAATATACGTGCCTTATTTTACGATTCTAGCTACTATGCATATGTAGTAACTATTTTACGTTATCTAGATTGCATACATGTAGTCTTTAAAGACCGCATGTACTCAATCTACATAATGAAATGCTACGTAGATCGTGTAAAATAGTTACTACACATGCATAGTAGCTAGATTCGTAAAATTAGGCACGTATGTTCAAAATGATGGGTTTGTGAAGCCGGCCCAACACCAGTTTACCCATCACAGTTGCTAAGCTCATAAGTGCTATCAGAGGGACCACATCTCCTTCTCCACAAACTTTTTCAAAACCAAAGTGAATAAAATACTGTATGAGCCAACCCAAAACGATGTTTGTGAGTAAGAGCAGGGTAAAATCATATTGAACGTTTTTGAATTAATGTGATATAATCCTTCTTTAGGTCTTGAATCATCATGCCAACAGCAAAATGGAAATCTCACTTGTAAGAGATTAGGGTATGCTATAATGCCAGCTTTAGTCAACGTAAATGTTGACACTATATAATGAAGAAACTCTATTAATATTGTCTCACTATATAATGAAGAAACTCTATTAATATTGTCTCTTGTAGTAAATTTGAGCATGATCTGTAAAACAACTGGAATACTCTGTATGTGCTCTACCTTTAAATTTTATACGAAATACATATATTAGACAGCAGTTCATAATAATGTCAAACATGATTGGAGTTTTTCTGCATGTGCTTCACTTTACATATTTTACCTTGAATCAACGTTATTGATTCAAACATACTTCAACAAATTATGTCCAAAGGGAAGTCACAAAACAAATGCTTGGATGTGAAGATGTGTGCAAAATGTTCTCTAGGTTTCATTCCAAAGCATATTAATAATGCACAATGCTCTGATAATTGAGAAGGAAATGACACATGGATAATAGCTGATTCATGAATTCATTGGCTGTGCTTCATGTATAAAGGCACCCTCACAATCAGAAAAAAACTGATTCAACACAAATTGAAGAGATGTCAATAAGAAGTTAAAGGCATTAATTGTGTCTTCTAAAAATTATAGCTTTGTGTAGAAAACCCAGAAAAACCCAAAACATTATAGAACCACAGGAATCTATCACTGAATAAAGCACATACAGCTGTAGAGTTCTTTAGTTTGGAGAAATTGGTGAAGGACAGTTTATTAGATCATATCCCAAACACTCAATTACTTTCTATTCAAATACCTTTTTTTTTAGCACCACCGGTTCTACAATTATATATTTTTCCAAGCATGATGATTAATTTATGCACCATAATCCATTTATGACATCTTTGTTTGGATCATTTTTGATAGAAGTGACTGCTTGTGCCTTGTATTTCATTTTTTCTTTTCATAAACTTTTTAACACAAATCTTACAGCATATTCAGTATCTTAGCCGAGATTCTCAAGCATGGCATAAAGGACATAGTAAAATAATTGTAAGTCAAGTAAATCTTCTATATATGAAAAAAAGATAACATAACTTTACATGGTAAAGGAAAATAATAGAAATAAGTCTTAGCAATTAGAAACATGCATGAAAAAATATAAACATATAGAACTGTGTAATACATGTCATACAAATTAAGGAAGTCATCACGTGTAGCCTCATCTAGACTAGCATTATGATATTTCCATTTTATGGTAAATTTTATTACTCCTGGTTCAATATTTGGAAAAGATGCCCTCCTATCAGAAGTACATTTCATGTAAATCTCTGCGGACTTTTGAGGAAAAGAGGCGACCCAATGATGCAGGATAGCTTTATGTACTCTATATTTTTAAATATACCATGAGATTATGTTGATGAATTATGCACAGTTTGGAACATTAGGCAAATTAAAATATGGCTAAAATACTGAAGACGGGAAAGGAACTTAAGTATTTAAGTGGCACAAAGAGCTAGTAAATGAATAGAGGTTCTGAGGTATACAAAATGTTCTACATGCAATTTTCTTCAGTGAACAAACATCTCTATAAAATGTTCTTGTGAGTGGAATCATATAATAACATATAATAACATATTTGACTATATTTGGTTATTCTCATTGGGTTATTGATATGGATGTTTGATTCCTTGAAAGAGATCTCCTTAAGAATTGCTAAAATTTTCTGCAGTACATTGGATATGATAAATTAATTTGGTTTATTGTTTTTATGTTGATGCTATGCTGCATAAGTTTAGTTTACACGATTTCTATTGAATTGCTGGGTATTACTATAATATTTCTAATCAATTCTAGTTGCATATCAGTTCTCATAAGATTAACATGGACATGTTTTTTTAACCATACTTTTAGCATATATTGTAGTGTTTTCCTGTGTTTAAAAGAGATTGTTTCTCAATCTTTTTTACTCAACCAAGCAACCAAGCTGCTAGTAAAATGTTTGCATGTGCTCTACATGATTTGAAAACATTAGCTTCCATTCAGATTTATGGAGTAGATAAGATGTCAACTGTATTTCTGTCTGCATTCATGGCTAGAACTGAAGTACTGAATCTTGTCTTGGCGCAGTTGTTCCGGTTCCATGTGTCTATTAAATGAATTAATACAAATAACCTTCTTTATAAAGCAAAACAAGGAAAACGCATTACAGTTAGCCCAAGGAGACTTAGATTTGTAGAGGGTGAATTATAATTTATAAAAAACTGTGAAACCTTCACATTAACTGACCAGGTCATAAATAATTGTATGTAGTCAGCCAGAATGGGATGAGCATCCAAAACCTAACGCCCCTATCAGGTGATAAAATGCAGAAAGGCTCAGCAGGAAATGCCGCTGGTGTGATTTTCAATACCATTAAGAAATCAGGTCGACACATGACAAATAAGAATGTAGTCAGTTCTTGACAAAGTAAAGTAAGATGTGTGTAATTATTTTTGAGTCTGTTTATTCAGGAACAAAACCAGATATTTCTTCTGTTTTGTACTATATTTTATTTTTGCATTGTACTTGTATTGCATTTCTTATTTTTATGATTTCTTTACTGTCTTTTAATTATTGTATTGTAAGTGTAATTATTGGCTTTCCTATTGCCTCTGTACGGTGCTGCGGATACCATGTGGCACCTTATAAATAAACGTTATTATTATTAATAATAATAATAATAATAATAATAATATTAGTAGACCCATCCATAAACCTATAAAAGGAGGATTTCCTAGGGATATTAAGCCGTATGCAAGCTTAATAACACAAAGAGTTTTACGCAAGCTGCATGCTTGCGTCAGATGTTATGCATTGGATCTCATTGCGCACAGAATTCTGTTCCGTGCGCAATGAGATACATACATCAGGGCGGTGAATGCATTTCACATACCTAAATCCTGCAACTG
Organism: Limnodynastes dumerilii; assembly: GCA_011038615.1. NCBI lineage: Eukaryota > Metazoa > Chordata > Amphibia > Anura > Limnodynastidae > Limnodynastes > Limnodynastes dumerilii. The sequence continues at coordinate 502,724 of WWET01000520.1, forward strand.
AACTGGGATTAGACAGAATAGCTGCATGGGGTGGCATCCGTTCCTCGTCCATGTATAGTTCCAGGCCTCCAGCAAGAGATAAGTGTAAATATCTTGTGTAAGCCAAAAGAATAATTTAGGGAAGAAAATACGGAGCCCCTTACAGAGAGATTGTGGACAAAATTGGTCTCTCAATAGCAATGACAATGATTTTTATCACTCCAACACAGGAAACTAATGGGATTACCAAACCATCTCTGTATGAAATTATTTTGAAAGGTCAATATTATTGTGTAGAGTTGGATTTTTCAATACAATTATATACATTTTCATAATGTAGTTCAAGGACCATAACTATTCCTGAATGACAAGCCAAAATAAATGAGGTGATAAAACATATCATAAATATTATGTACTTGTTACTTCAATCTCTCTAACTATATAAAGTAATTAATGGGTTCCTGAATACACACTGCATGAACAGCACATGAAGTTCCTACAACCAGAATAGGCTATGACATTGAGATGTAGCTAGTAACGCTACCTTGTGCCATCCATAATTGGATCAATTTTTAAAGTGACTTATTCCATTATATCATAATTACAATTTCTAATATTTTTAAATAATGTAAAAATTAAGAAGGGAAACAAAAAAGTATTGTAAAGAACAAGCACACTCAAAATATCATATATATAAAAATAAAATAAAGAAAGAAATAATAAATTTCAAAACATTGCTATCTTTTCATGAATGTAACAACTATTTATTAGTTTTTGGTGTTTCTTTTTTTTAAAGCACCTTCAACACAAACTTTTCACATTGGTGCCCAACATTTCTACTTACATTTTCCAACTTTTCCTTCAACAATGTGCACAATAGCCATAAACGCATGACACAAAAACATTGTTTCAGAACCATAAAAAAGTTTTAGACTACATATTTTTTATTCAAATTCTAAGGAGAATTATAAGTTACCTTTAGGACTTTAGACTAGATCCTTCATAGAAGAAGGAAGTGAACTCCCCCTGTTACTCCACTCTCTCTTGCATAGATTGTGTGACTTATGCTGACATGAGGCAGCCTTAAGTCACATCAACGGATCCTTCCGCAGAACCATCCGACCGCTTATACACTTGTAACTCTCTAATCCCATCCATACGGTACAATTATAATGCTTTGCCCCGCCCACCTTGGCAGGCAGAGAGGAATACTAGCCCCTTTCTTATTAAATCCCATCATTCGTAACTAAGTTCGTAAAAATGATAGAACATCTGGAAGGTGCATGTGCCCTTCACTCCATACAGCCCACTTACGCACTTTGTGTGCATAAGTGGGCTAATGTTAGTATTTGTGGATATGGTCTAATATGAGTTAATATTTTAGTACGAGCTGAGTATTTACAGTATTTTAATATTACTTTTTAAATATTAAGTCTCCTACTGAAATGATTAATATCAAATAAGACATTAAGACATGAGAGTTATTTGGAGTTAAGTAGCTCATTTTATTCTTGGACTGTGTTAGAACACACTCTTTGTTAGGCTTAGGAATACATCCAGCTACCTTCAGTATTGGAAAAGACCTTGTTACTTTATATTGTAAAAATGGTTTGTTCGTGTTTCATGAAAGAATGTGTTTAGAAAGTTTTTTTTTTATATGACATAATAAGTTTCTTAAAAAATGTGAAAATAATTTGTAGTTTTTAAATCAAACTATCACATATCAGTGTATATATAAATCAACATAGGGTTCATTAAAATATTCCTTTTTAAAAATTAGTATTTCTCCTACCTTGTATTGGTTTGCAAGATCCTCAATGCCCGGAGATTGAGAGTTATTTGGAGTTAGGACAATTAAGTCATTTTTTCCTTGGACTGTGTTGGAACATACCCTATATTGGGTTTGTTGGGAATACATCCAACTACCTCCAGTGTTCGAACAGATCTTGTAATTTTCCTTCAATTCATTGACCTCATCTCTGTATTTTTGCCATCTTAGAACAGTGAAAACAATTAAAGTAATGAGAAATATACTTGAGATTATACAAATAGCAACCACCAAGTAAATATTTGCATCAGAAAATTCATCTGTGTTTCTTTTAGACTCCTGATTATCAAACTTCATCACCTCTTCAGATTCCACCAAGGAAATGATGATCTGTGTCACTGCTGTCATAACCGGTTCTCCATGGTCCTGAGCCACCACTACCAGTCTGTATTCTTCATTATCTGAATCCGTAAATGGACGTTTTAAACTGATTTCTCCAGTGTGTGGAGAAATAACAAATGGTGTTTTTCCTGATGGATTTTGAAAACCATAAGACAACCAAGCATTGTATCCAGAATCTAGATCCATTGCTTTCATTTTCGTTATAAGATATCCTGCTTGGGCTGATTTTGCAGTTTTAATAGAGACTGTTGAATAAAGTGGGGAAAATGTTGGTGCATTATCATTAATGTCTTCAATGAAAATATTAAGCGTTAGGTTTGAGTTGAGAGGATGTAGACCGGCATCTGTGGCTTTTATATGACACTGGAAAAATGTGACTTGTTCATGATCAAAGGAAACCAAAGCAAATACTTTCCCATTCTCTGGATTGATGGACATGTAAGATGATATGGGCATCCCATCAATGGTGCTGTCACTGATGGAGTATGTGATGAAGGAATTCTGACTGATATCTGGATCAGATGCTGAGGCAGTGTAAACATGGGAACCCGGTGGATTGTTTTCCTTGATAAAGATTGTGCCAGTGGGACGAGTAAATTGAGGAGCATTGTCATTTACATCACTTATATCAACTTTAAGAGTTTTTGATATTGACAGAGGTGGTAATCCCTCATCTCTTGCTGTAATAACCACTTCATATTGAGATTTTGTTTCCCGATCTAACTGTCCATTCACAGTCAAGGAAAAATCCCCTGTAAAGGCTGGGTTTATTTTAAAAGGAGTATGATCAGAAATAAAACAAACAACTTTTCCATTAGACGCCGAATCTTTATCATGTACACTAATAATAGCAACTGTTGTTCCTTGTGGGGAGTCCTCTGGAACAGGAACTGATAATGATGTCACTGTCATCTCCGGGGGGTTGTCATTGACATCCACAACAGTCACTAGAACTTTACAATGTCCAACCATCTGCAGCTCTCCGTTATCAAAAGCATCAACCTGAATTTCATACATATTTGTTTTTTCAAAGTCTATTTCACCTTTCACTCTGATTTCTCCTGTAAGCTTATCCAGACTGAAAATATTTCTTATATCTTCTTTTACCATGTTGCTAAATTCATATGATATTTCCCCATTTTTACCTTCATCCAAATCAGTTGCATTTAACTTAATCACAAGAGTTCCTGTAACAGCATTTTCAGTCACACTGCATTGATAAAATGGTTGACTAAATGTAGGGGCATTATCATTAAGATCTTCAACACTGATGACAATATGAGTGGTACCACTTAGTCTTGGTTTACCTCCGTCATAAGCTATGAGTGTAAGATTGTGAACAGACTGTTTTTCTCTGTCTAGGGATTTCTTGAGCACCAGTTCTAAGGATCTTATTTGGTTCATGTACTTTTGAAAATCTAATGCAAAATAATCACTAGCACTGAGCTCATAATTTGTAACAGAATGTGTTCCAAGATCTGGATCAACTGCTCCCTCTATTGGGAAATGAGACCCTGCTGGTCTGAGCTCTGATATCACAAGCTTTTTCACAGCAGAGAAGAAAGCTGGGCTATTGTCATTTATGTCTTCTATTTCTACATCTACACGATACATTTGCACAGGCTTATCTACAATGACCTGCAGAGGAATAATACAGAAGGGAGTATTTGGACATAGCAGTTCTCTGTCTATTGTCTCTTTAACAAACAAGATTCCATTCTGCAGATTAACCTGGAAATATTCCTTCTCATCTCTAGAGACAATACGTAACATTCTAGAATTAATCTCACCTATGTCCAGTCCAAGATCCTGAGCAATTCTTCCGACAAAGGTGCCGTGTTTGGATTCCTCTGGGATGATATAATGCAGCTGACTCAGGACCACATCCCAGGACATTTGTAGCAATAAGAAATGGACCAACTGTCTCTTTGCTGGATAATCCTGATTTAGATTGAACATTTCTTGATCTATAAGATAATGAAGATGATAATTCCTCCAGTAAATACGACATTCACTCTCTCTGAAGATGCACAACGTGGAGGAAAAATTCTGTCATGGACGATTTCTCTACAGAAAGATGTTCAGTCGTCAGCAGTGAGTAAATATTCTCCTTCATGATGCTATAAGTTGGTGAGGAGTGTCCTCTAGTGTTGGATATTGATATTGCAACAATTACACATATAACAAGTTATACACCAATATAAAAATGCTTCTGGATCTGGATCTTTTTTTGTGTATTTGCCATATAAGTGATATATACATTTATTAAACATAAGCCAAAGATTTAGTTTTACAATTTCATACATAATTTATATATTCACATTTTCTTATTGCAAAGAACAGCAAATACCAGAGCCAGACTGACACTTTTTTCCCAACTTCCATAGGTTTCAGTAGAATTGCAGCAATATTTCATACTGCACACACATTTGTGCTAAATTAGAATGTATTATAACTTTTTAGAACTAAAAAGCAGTAGCACTTCTGACCAAAGGACCGTGTTGAGTTTGCAAATGGTGGCTCCTCCTAAGTCAGTTAGAATATAGTTGTCCCTTTGTGTACAGTACATCTATGAATTTGGGCACACTTGAGTCGGTAAAACTTTAAGGATCATCAGCCTGTAAACCCACGATCGCCGGCCCGCTCTAAATGTCAGTGTGTATTTTAACAATTTGCGGCGATACTTAATATAATGCCATTTTAGAATGGCATTATAATAAGTATTCCAGCAGTCTCCCCATATACCCTCCCCATAACAGCTATTAGGGGGAGGAAATGGGGGGCTATGTATAGGGATACCGCTGGAATACAGAAAATGTGTCTGTGTTACTAAAATAAATAAATACATTGATTTTTTACTGTTTCTTAAATAAAATAAATAAATACAATGAAATTAAATTAAACAAAAAAAGAAAGAAAGACTTTTAAACTCAACTGTCTGGCATCTTTCTCGGAAGTCCCGGCGCATGCGCATTGTTTTTTTTTTACTTTTGGGACTTAAAAAATGGTCCCAAAAGTTAGCCACTGCACATGCACCGGGACTTACTATCAGAACAATACAGACTGTTTCCAGTGAAAGTCTGGCAGACCATTGCGGGACCTCATCGGAGGGGTAAGTATTTGTAAATGCGGCAATCAAAGTGTCCAGGCTCGCTGCGAGGTGCAGCTGAGCTACTCTGTATGTGCTGTACTTTTAAATGGTCTACTAAAAACATATATCAAACAGCAGTTCATAGTGATGTCAAACATGATGGGAGTTTTTCTGCATTTATCTTTAATCAACATTATAGATTCAAACAAACCAGCAGATTATTCTTGATATTTTCATGTTTTAATTTTTTTCACTATTATTAACACTTTTATAGCACCACAAATTGTCTGAAGCACTTTACAGAGAACATGGAACATTCAGATAAGTCCCTGCCCCTATTAGAGCTATAAACTAAGGCTCCTAACACATACATACACAGACAGACACTAGGGTTAATTTACCTTTACCTACCAGTAAAAAAAAAAAACCAAACAGACACGGGGAGAACATATAAACTCTGCACAGATAAGGCATAGTCAGGGAATCAAACTCATGACTTCAGCTCTGTGAGGCCCATGTGCTACTCACTGAGCCACCCTACTGTATTCTCCTAAAAGCAATACAACTACATCTCTCCAAAAGGAAGTAACTAAATTAATGCTTGAGTGTGAAGATATGTGCAAAATGTTCTCTAGGTGTCATTCCAAAGTATACCATTAATGCACAATGGGATTGTGCTCTGATAATTGAGAATGCTAATGGATAACAGCTGACTCATTAATTCATTGGTTGTGCTACATGGAAAAAAAATCAGGAAAAAACTGCTGCAATACAATATGAAGATTGATGTTAATAAGAAGTAATTACACTTGTTTTCTAAAAATGATTATCGTGTGTAGAAAATTTAACCCTAAACAATATGTAACTTAAGGAATCTATCAGTGAATAAAGCACACAAAGCTGCAGAGTTCTTTAGTTTGGAGAAGTTGGTGAAGAACAATTTATAAGATCATATGCCAAACACTCAATTACTTTCTATTGAAATACCTTTTTTCTAAGCACCACTGGTTCTACAGTTACATAGTTTTCCAAGCATGATAGAAGTTTTCCAAGCATGATAGATAGAGACTGCAGTCTCTCAGCTGAGATTCTCGAGCATGATATAAAAAACATGGTACAATAATTGTAAGTCAAGTAAATCTTCTATAAGTGAAAAAGATAATCTATATCTTCTAATATGGTAAAGGAAAAACAATAAAAATAAGTATTAACTAAGAGAAACATGAATGAACAAACATAAACATATAAGGACCGGATTCAGATTTAAGAAGATTTTCCGTGCGTTCGTAATAGATCCGTACGTTAATACAAAATAAGTACGTTTTGCAAAATGAATACATTTCGGAACACTTCCGTGTTGTGAAAGCAACCTCATCATTAGCGTGCGTATATGTGATGGAAGTTAAACGTTCGCAAACACAACCGCACGTCTACTGCATTACCACGCCTATTCTTTGTTATTTACATTCTGATTGATGCCTACTTATTAATAATCCGTCCAATCTTTTATTTTCGTACGCATTTTATTGACGTACGGTAATTACTTACGCATCATTCCAATTACGCTTCGTGTCTCCATGGTCTGCACATGCGCCCTGAATAGAAATCATTCCACTTACACATTTTGCGTGCGTAAATTACCAGATGTTCTTAATTCTGAATACGGTCCTTAGTACTGTGCAATACATCTGATATTTACTGATAACATCAAAGACAGAGATGAGGATAAAGAGTTGGGTAAAAGAAAGGAGGAATGTGAGACTAGCAAGATGCTGTAATATTTCCATTTTGTGGTAAATCTTATTATTCCTGGTTCAATATTTGGAAAAGACGCCATCCTATTAAAGTGCATTATTTCATGGAAATATCTGCTGACTTCTGTGAGGAAAGGAAGGAAAGAAGAGTCCCAATGACATAGGATAGCTTTATGTGCCTTGTATTTTAAAATAAACCAGAGAGGTTGTGATGCTGAATTATGCACAGTTTGAAACATTAGGCAAATTAAATTACAAATTGAATTTTTCTACAGTACATTGGATATGATAATGATAAATTCATATACTTTATTGTTTTTATGTTTATGTTATGCTGGGTATTACTATAATAATTCTATTTCATAAAAGTTTCATATCAGTTCTCATAAGATTAACATGAACATGTTTTTTTAACCATACCTTTTGCATATATTGTAGTGTGTGCTGCTGTGTATAAAAAAAATTGTTTCTTAATCTATTTTAGCTAACCAAGCCATCAACCTGCTAGACATCTGTTTGCGTTTACTGTACATGTTTGGGAAATGTTAGTTTCAATTTAAATGAAGTAGATAAGATGTCAACTGTATTTCCACCTGCATTCACGCTGTTCAATCAACCCGCTACCTAGAACCCAAATACTAAGTCCCTATTAGGGGATAAAACTACAGAGAGGCTCATTATTAAATGCCACTGGTATGACATTCAATAATGTTAAAAATCAGGTCAACACATAACAAATAAGAATGTAGTCAGTTCTTGACGAAGTAAGGTTTGTGTCTACATTTTGTTGAGTCAGTATATTCCTGCACTAAATCAGATATCGGTAGACACATTCATAAGCCTAGAAAAGGAGGTATTTCTAGGGATATTGACACAAACAATACATAAATCTCATTACTTAACACATAATAAACTTACCATTGTTTTTGGGGGGAAGAAAAGTCACAAAACATGGCTAGAACGTACAGGATATTCATTTAAAGAACACATCACTCATTTATCCTATCATTATCTACCATAATTAATGAAAATCAGTACTTTACTGATTCTGGTCTGTACAGACAATTTAAAATCCTTCATAAACAAATAGAGTAATAGCTTGGAGTCCGAATTATGAGCCCAGTGCTGTGGAGCATCAATATCAGAACTGTGTGTGCACTTTTTGATAACCATTAAGGTCACAACAGAAGATATGAGTGTAAATTTATTGTGTAAGCGAAAACAACAATTTAAAGATGCAAATGCGGAGCTACTTACAGAGAGATTGTGGAAAAAATTGGTCGCTCAATAGCAAAGACAATGATTTTTATCACACCAAAACAGGAAACAAATGAGATTACCAATCCACCTTTTTATGAAATTATAGAGATAGGCCAATATTATATTGTAATGCTGGATGTTTCAATAAATTATATATACATTTTTGTTATTAATTACAAGGACCATAACTATTTCTGAATGACAAGCCAAATTGTATGAGATGATAAAACGTGATCATGAATATTATGGACTTGTTATGTACTTGTACTTGTTAGTACTACACAACATAAACAGCACCTGAACTTCCTACAACCAGAATGGGCCATGTCAATAAGAAGGAGCCAGCAATGCTACCTTGTGCCATCCATAACTGGATACATTTTTGTAGTGACTTATTCCATTAGGTCATAATTACTAATGTTAAAATAATTAAGAATGGAAAGAGAAATTAATTGCTAAGAAAAAGTACACTCAAAATATCACACTTAAAAAAAAATAGAAAAAAAAAATAATAACTTTCTTCCCATCTCATAAAAGTCAAAATACTGCTACTTTTCTCATGAATGTCACTATTAATTTTTGGTGGGTTTTTTTCTTGCAACCTTTACAATCTTACCTAACTCTGCTACTCATAACTTCCATAAAATATTCCAAAACTAAAGTGAATTTTTAGTTAATTTTTAGACTATATATGAGTTAAAAATCTTAGTAAGAGCTGAGTATTTACAGTATTTTTATGTTACTTTTTTAAATCTTAGATCTTAGATATCCTGCTTGTATTGATATATATAATTACCTGAGACACAAGGGTTATTTAAAGTTATGATTAATGTGTCATTTGTTTCCTTGGACTGTGTTAGAACATACTATTTATTGGACTTGAGAATACATTCATCTTTTTTTCTTCAGTATTAAAAAAAATCTTATTACTTTAGAATTGTAAAAAAGGGTTTGTCAATCATTCATGAAAAGTACATACGTTTAGAATGTTTATTCTCTTTAATATGATTTATCATAAGTTTCTTTGAAAATGTTAAAATAATTAGTTGTTTCCGAATCAATCTATCACTCATGAGTGTATGTATATGTAAATCAGCATTGGGTTAATTAAAAAATACCTTTTTAAATTTTTTTATTTTTCCTACCTTGTATTGGTTTTCAAAATCTTCATTGCCTGGTATTTGAGAGTTGTTTGGAGTTAGGACAATTAAGTCATTTTTTCCTTGGACTGTGTTGGAACATACCCTATATTGGGTTTGTTGGGAATACATCCAACTACCTCCAGTGTTCGAACATATCTTGTAATTTTCTTTCAATTCATTGACCTCATCTCTGTATTTTTGCCATCTTAGAACAGTGAAAACAATTAAAGTAATGAGAAATATACTTGATATTATGCAAATAGAAACCACCAAGTAAATATTTGTATCAGAAAATTCATCTGTGTTTCTTTTAGGCTCCATATTATCAAACTTCATCACCTCTTCAGATTCCACCAAGGAAATAATGATCTGTGTCACTGCTGTCATAACTGGTTCTCCGTGGTCCTGAGCCACCACTACCAGTCTGTATTCTTCATTATCTGAATCCGTAAATGGACGTTTTAAACTGATTTCTCCAGTGTGTGGAGAAATAACAAATGGTGTTTTTCCTGATGGATTTTGAAAACAAACTGATTTCTCCAGTTTGTGGAGAAATGACAAATGGTGTTTTTCCTGATGGAATTTGAAAACTATAAGACAACCAAGCGTTGTATCCAGAATCTAGATCCATTGCTCTCACTTTGGTTATAAGGTAACCTGCTTGGGCTGATTTAGCTGTTTTAATTGTGACTGTTGAATAAAGTGGTGAAAATGTTGGTGCATTATCATTAATGTCTTCAATGAAAATATTTAGCGTGAGGTTTGAGCTGAGAGGATGTAGACCGGCATCTGTGGCTTTTATATGACACTGGAAAAATGTGACTTGTTCATGATCAAAGGAAACCAAAGCAAATACTTTACCATTCTCTGGATTGATGGAGATGTAGGAGGATATGGGCATCCCATCAATGGTGCTGTCACTGATGGAGTATGTGATGAAGGAATTCTGACTGATATCTGGATCAGATGCTGAGGCAGTGTAAACATGGGAACCCGGTGGATTGTTTTCCTTGATAAATATTGTGTCAGTTGGACGAGTAAATTGAGGAGCATTGTCATTCACATCACTTATATCAACTTTAAGAGTTTTTGATACTGAAAGAGGTGGTGATCCCTCATCTCTTGCTGTAATAACCACTTCATACTGAGATTTTGTTTCTCGATCTAACTGTCCATTCACAGTCAAGGAAAAATCCCTTGTAAATGCTGGGTTTATTTTGAAAGGAGTATGATCAGAAATAGAACAAACAACTTTTCCATTGGATCCTGAATCTTTATCATGTACACTAATAATGGCAACTGTTGTTCCTTGTGGTGAGTCCTCTGGAACAGGAACTGATAATGATGTCACTGTCATCTCCGGGGGGTTGTCATTGACATCCACAACAGTCACTAAAACTTTACAATGTCCAATCATCTGGATATCTCCATTATCTGTAGCAACAATCTGAATTTCATACATATTTCTTGTTTCAAAGTCTATTTCACCTTTTACTCGGATTTCACCTGTAAGTTTGTCTAGGCTGAAAATATTTCTTATATCTCCTTTTACCATTTTACTGAATTCATATGATATTTCCCCATTTTTACCTTCATCCAAATCAGTTGCATTCAACTTAATCACAAGAGTTCCTGCAACAGCATTTTCAGTCACACTGCATTGATAAAATGGTTGACTAAAAGTTGGGGCATTATCATTAAGATCTTCAACACTGATGACAATATGAGTGGTACCACTTAGTCTTGGTTTACCTCCGTCATAAGCTATGAGTGTAAGATTGTGAACAGACTGTTTTTCTCTGTCTAGGGATTTCTTGAGCACCAGTTCTAAGGATCTTATTTGGTTCATGTACTTTTGAAAATCTAATGCAAAATAATCACTAGCACTGAGCTCATAATTTGTAACAGAATGTGTTCCAAGATCTGGATCAACTGCTCCCTCTATTGGGAAATGAGACACTGCTGGTCTGAGCTCTGATATCACAAGATTATTCACAGCAGAGGAGAAAGCTGGGCTATTGTCATTTATGTCTTCTATTTCTACATCCACACGATACATCTTCACAGGCTTATCTACAATGACTTGCAGAGGAATAATACAGAAGGGAGTATCTAGACACAGCAATTCTCTATCTATTGTTTCTTTAACAAACAAGATTCCATTCTGCAGATTAACCTGGAAATATTCCTTCTCATCTCTAGAGACAACACGTAACATTCTGGAATTAATCTCACCTATGTCCAGTCCAAGATCCTGAGCAATTCTTCCGACAAAGGTGCCGTGTTTGGATTCCTCTGGGATGATATAATGCAGCTGACTCAGGACCACATCCCAGGACATTTGCAGCAATAAGAAATGGACCAACTGTCTCTTTGCTGGATAATCCTGTTTTAGATTGAACATTTCTTGATCTATAGGAAGATGAAGGTGATAATTTCTCCAGTAAATACGACATTCACTCTCACTGATGATGCACAACGTGGAGGAAAAATTCTGTCATGGCCGATTTCTCTACAGAAAGATGTTCAGTCGTCAGCAGTGGGGAAATTTTCTTCTTCATGGTGCTATAAATTGGTAAGGAGTGTCATCTAGTGTTGGATTTTGATATTGCAACAATTACACATATCATGTAAGTTATACACCAATATAAATGAAATATTACTGGCTCTTGTCATTTTTGCCTATTTTCGATATAAGTAATTTGTACATGTATTAAACATAAATCAAAGATTTAATTTTACAATTTCAATTTAATGAAAATATTAAACAAATGAATGCAACAATTCAATAATTTGCTATGCAGTTGAAGAACAGTTTGGTTTACTAGTATGTTTGTTATACAAAAGTATTTTAAATCATTTGTGTTTAAAACATTTCAAACCCTTTCTATGGAACTTTTTTAAACATTGGAACTTAATTATACATAAATACATTCACATTTATTAATTGCAGAAAATATCAAAAACTAAAATCAGACTACCACATCCATGTGTTTAAGTAGTATTGCAGCCATTTTTTATACTTCACACATCTGTGCTACTGTAACTTATCAGAATACATTATGACTCTTTTGAAAGTAAGAGCAGCAGCACTTCTGACCAAGGAGTGTGTAGAATTTGCATATGGTGGCTCCTCCTAAGTCAGTTAGTATAAAGGTTCCAGTTCTCTCTGCATACCAGTCTACACAGTACATAAATTAATCCGCAAATTCGTGCACACTTAAGTCGGAAAACTTTAATGTAGACTCTGATTATTGTGAAGTGGGAGTGGTAGGACAGCAATTGCAGAAATGTGTAGATAGCGCAGCCTGGAGATTGAAGTTCTGATAACATCAATATCAGTAATCCGGATCTAGGGCTGGATCCAGACTTAAGAAGCAGATTGAAATTAAGTGAACAAGTGAACACCTGGGCAAACTATGCTTACTACACACAGACATCGACCAGCTTTACTATTACATTGCTATTTAGACTTGAGATAGGAAACATCACCTCTGTACTCTAAAACTCTTTGTAACAGATGAAATATGACTCCCCTATAAATCCATATTATTTAGCCCAGGAGTAATTGTCCTCTCTTAATTTCAAGCTCCTTCTTAAGTCTGGATCCAGTCCCTAGTCTCAAAATGTAAATGCAAGGAATGGGCAGTGTAGACTAACACCAGTTTACCCATCTGCTAAGCTCATAAGTCCCATCAGAGGGATCACATCTTCTTCTCCACAAATTTTTTCAAAACCAAAGTGAATAAAGTACTGTGTGAGCCAACCCAAAACTATGTTTGTTAGTGAGAGCAGGGTAAAATCATATTGAACATTTTTGAATTCATGTGATATAATCCTCCTTTAGGTCTTGAATCATCATGCCAACAGCAAAATGGAAATCTCACTTGTAAGAGATTATGGTATGCTATAATGCCAGCTTTAGTCAACGTAAATGTTGACACTTTGTAGTGATGGACCTCTATTAATATCGAGTCACTTGTAGTTGCTTTGAGCATGGTCTGGAAAACAACAGGGCTACACTGTATGTGCACTACCTTTAAATGTTCTACTAAATCAGAGGTGGCCCGAGACCTACGTAAGGCCCGCAAAATTATTTGGTCTGGCCCTACGCAGGCAGGACTTGAGCAGAGGTGTTGTTTGACTTCCAGACATGCTCTCCAGAGCTCCCATGCACTAGGCCGCAAAATCACTTTGCCTGCTTCCAGTGCTCCAGAGGTGAGGGCTGCATTGTGGGGCAGGGTTCTGCAGGCTTCATATTCTGATCTGCTTCTGCTCTGATGGCAGCTTGGACTCTAAAACTCTCCATATTCCTGGATCCTGATCAGGAAACTCTCATTGAGGAGCAGCCTGCATGTGGTAGTAGCTGGATCTCCGGGACGCTGCCTCCATTTTCTTCCAAAGCTTACATTAGGGGTGAATTAATGAAAATTTTGACAAAATATAGCAGGCTAGTTTTTAAGTTGATCATTTTGTATGGCCAGTGAATGATGTTATAAATATCCAAATGGCCCTTGGTAGAAAAGAGGTTCTCCACCTCTGTACATATATCAGACAACTGTTCATATTGATGTCAAACATGATGGGAGTTTTTCTGTTTTCTGCATGTGCTTCACTTATATATTTAAATATTTTACCTTTAATTAACATTAATACATTAATGATTTAAGCAAATTTCAACATATTATTAATCATTATCGTCTAAAAAAACTACATCTGTGCAAAAAGAAGTCACTCAACCAATGCTGGGGTGTTTGCAAAATAATCTCTAGGTGTCATTCCAAAGTATATCATTATTGCACAGTGAGGTTGTGCTCTGATCATTGAGAAGGGTATAGCAAATAGATAAAAGCTGATTTATTATTTCATTGAATGTGCTTCATGGACAAAGGCACCCCAATTAAGAAAAAACGTCAACACAAACTAAAGATCTATGTCGATAAGGAGTTAATGGCACTGATATTTTCTTCTAATAATGATAGCCTTGTGTAGAAAACTGAGCCCAAAATATTATGGAACCTCAGGAATCTATCACTTAATAAAGTGCAAAGAGTTGTAGAGTTCTTTATTTTGGAGAAATTGTTGAAGAGTGATTAATAGATCATATCCCAAACATTTGCTTATTGAAGTGGATGTTTGTGCCTTGTATTTTAAAATAAACCAGTGATATTGTGATGATGGTATTTGATGTATTTGTATAATTTATTATTTTTATCTCTATATTAGTAAATTGTTATAGGTTTTGCAAAAGTACGGTATTATTTAGTAGTTTTTTATCATAATTTTTATCTTTGTTCTCTAGTCCTGTTGGTTCGGGATTTGCGCGGGCATAGTTTGGTATATATTTCATATTGTGATGATGAATTATGCACAGTTTGAAATATTAAGCAAATTAAAATATGATTAAAATACTGAAGAGGAGAAAGGAACTTGAGTGGCCTAAAATTCTAGTAAATGAAATAAAAGCTTATGAGGTATTTAAAGTGTTCTAAATACAATTTTCTTCAATGAAGAAACATCTATGGTCTTGTGAGTGAAATCATATAATCACATATATTTGATTCGTTGTTTATTCTCATTGGGAAGTTAATTTGGATGTTTGATTTCTTGAGACAGATCTAGAATTTTCTACAGTACAGTAATTGGATATGATATGATAAATTCACATGATTTATAATTTTGATGTTCACGTTATGCTACATGAGATTCAAATGACAAGACTTCTAATCAATTGCTGGGTATTATTATAATATTTCTAATCATTTAATCTATTAACATGAACATGTTTTTTAACCATATCTTTGGCATATATAGTAGTGTGTGTTCCTGTGTATAAAAATTATGGTTTCTCAATCTATTTTAGCTAACCAAGCTGCTAGACATATATTTGTACTTGCTGTGCATGTTTGGAAAATGTTAATTTCCAATTAGATGAAGTAGATAAAAGTAGATAAAATGTCATCCGTATTTGTGTCTGCATTTATGCTGTTCAAGACAAGTTCAGATTATAACAACAAAAAAACCTGTAAAACTTTCACAAGAACTGACTAGGTCAGAAACCATTTCTATGGGTTGAGCTTCCAGAACCTAATGCCCCTATCATGGGATAAAACTACAGAGCAGCTCAATAGGAAATGCCACTATCAATACTCATAAGAAATCAGGCCAACACATAACAAATAAGAATATAGTCAGTTCTTGACAAAGTAAGTTTTGTATATACATTTTTTTGAATCTCTATATTCCTGCACCACACCAGATATCAGTAGACCCATCCATAAGCCTAGAAAAGGAGGATTTTCTATAGATAGTGGACCTGATTCAGAGTTTGAAAATAACAGAGGAAAGCAACACCTGGGCAAAACCATGTTGATTTCAGGAAAGTCAATTTTCATCTGTTGCAAGCAGTATTATAGTTGAGAGGTGGTGTTTCCCAGCACAAGTCTAAACAACAGTGCAAACGTGAAGCTGGTCATTATCTGTGTGAAATAAGCAAAAGCAAAGTATTTTCCCTAAATGCAAAGGATAAAATTTATATGACTCCCCCTAAAATCAAAAATGGTTTTGCCCAGGAGTAACTTTCCTCTCGTATTTTCAAACTATGAATCAGGCCCATTGACACAAATAATACATAGATCTCATTACTTCTCAACACCCAAAAAACTTACCATTGAAACTGTAGCACCCCCAGAAACGTCATAAAACATAAGTAGAACATATAGGATATTCATTTGATTTTTATGTTTAGAGAACACATCATTTTTTTTCTCCTACCATAATCTACTATAATTGATGGAAATCAGCAATCTACTCTGATTCTAATCTCCACAGACAATTTAATATAATTCTTAAACAAATAGGGTGATAACTTGCCATTATGCCATACTAGAACCTGTGTGTTTGCATTTTTTGTTAACCATTAAGGTCACAACAGCAAGAGATAAGTGTAAATATCTTGTGTAAGCCAAAATAATAATTTAAGGATGCAAATATGGAGCCACATACAGAGAGATTATGGACAAAATTGGTTGCTCAATAGCAAAGACAATGATTTTTATTACTCCAACACAGGAAACTAATGGGATTACCAATCCACCTTTTTATGAATTATATAGGTAGGCCAATATTATTATGTAGTGTTGGATTTTCAATACAATTATATAGATTTTAATTATTTATTACAAGGACCATGACTATTTCTGAAAGATAAGCCAAAATGTATTAGATGATAAAACATATCATGAATTTTGTGTACTTGTTATGTACTTGTTACTACATAAAGAACACCTGAAATTCCAACAACCAAAATGGGCCATGACAATGAGGAGGAGCCAGCAATGCTACCTTGTGCCATCCATAACTGGATCAATTTTTGGAGTGATTTATTTCAGTAGGTCATATTTACAAATTTTCAAATAATTAAAAATGGAAAGGAAAAAATATTGCTAAGAAAAAGTACACTCAAAATATCACACTTATAGAAAAGAAAAAAAATAATAACTTTCTTTCTTTGAGTCTAAGAAAAGTCAAAATATTGCAGATTTTTTCATAAATGTAACTATTACTTTTTTGGTGTTTCCTTTTTTTTTTAAAAAGGCATATTTATCACAAACTTTTTACACTATTACCCAACTCTGCTACTCATTTATTCCAAAATTTCAGAACCATAAAATAATTTTAGAATACTAAGGAGAATTGTCAGTTACCTTTGCACTATATATGAGTAAACATTTTAGTACAAGTATTTACAGTATTTTGTATGTTATTTTTTTATTTTAGGTTTCCTACTTTGTATTGATTTATTGATTGATTGAGATATAAGCGTTATTTGGAGTTAAGATTAGTAGGTTATTTGTTTCCTTGGACTTTGTTAGAACATACTTTTTATTGGGCTTGAGAATATATTCAGCTACCTTTAGTATCGGAACTGATCTTATTACTGTACTTTATATTGTAAAAATGGTTATTTGATGAAATAGCCATGCGTTTAGAATGTTCATTTTTTTTATTTGATTTAACATAAGTTTCTTTGAAAAAGTAACTATAATTTGTTGTTTCTAAATCAAACTATCGGTTATAAGTGTATTTGTAAATCAACACAGGGTTAATTAAAATAAACCTTTAAAAAAAAAAAAATTTCTCCTACCTTGTATTGGTTTACAAGATCCTCAATGCCTGGGGATTTAGAGTTATTTGGAGTTAGGACAATTAAGTCATTTTTTCCTTGGACTGTGTTGGAACATACCCTATATTGGGTTTGCTGGGAATACATCCAACTACCTCCAGTGTTCGAACAGATTTTGTAATTTTCCTTCAATTCATTGACCTCATCTCTGTATTTTTGCCATCTTAGAACAGTGAAAACAATTAAAGTAATGAGAAATATACTTGAGATTATACAAATGGCAACCACCAAGTAAATATTTGCCTCAGAAAATTCATCTGTGTTTCTTTTAGGCTCCATATTATCAAACTTCATCACCTCTTCTGATTCCACCATTGATATGATGAGCTGTGTTATTGCAGTCATAACTGGTTCTCCATGGTCTTGAGCCACCACTACCAGTCTGTATTCTTCATTATCTAAATCTGTAAATGGACGTTTTAAACTGATTTCTCCAGTTTGTGAAGAAATGACAAATGGTGTTTTTCCTGATGGATTTTTAAAAGTATAAGACAACAAAGCATTATATCCAGAATCTAGATCCATTGCTCTCACTTTAGTTACAAGGTATCCTGCTTGGGCTGATTTTGCTGTTTTAATTGTGGCTGTTGAATAAAGTGGGGAAAATGTTGGTGCATTATCATTAATGTCTTCAATAAAAATATTTAGCGTGAGGTTTGAGCTGAGAGGATGTAGACCGGCATCTGTGGCTTTTATATGACACTGGAAAAATGTGACTTGTTCATGATCAAAGGAAACCAAAGCAAATACTTTCCCATTCTCTGGATTGATGGACATGTAAGATGATATGGGCATCCCATCAATGGTGCTGTCACTGATGGAGTATGTGATGAAGGAATTCTGACTGATATCTGGATCAGATGCTGAGGCAGTGTAAACATGGGAACCCGGTGGATTGTTTTCCTTGATAAAGATTGTGTCAGTGGGACGAGTAAATTGAGGAGCATTGTCATTTACATCACTTATATCAACTTTAAGAGTTTTTGATACTGAAAGAGGTGGTGATCCCTCATCTCTTGCTGTAATAACCACTTCATACTGAGATTGTGTTTCTCGATCT
Organism: Limnodynastes dumerilii; assembly: GCA_011038615.1. Taxonomy (NCBI): domain Eukaryota; kingdom Metazoa; phylum Chordata; class Amphibia; order Anura; family Limnodynastidae; genus Limnodynastes; species Limnodynastes dumerilii. The sequence goes on from WWET01000520.1 coordinate 521,365, forward strand.
AACTGTCCATTCACAGTCAAGGAAAAATCCCCTGTAAAGGCTGGGTTTATTTTAAAAGGAGTATGATCAGAAATAAAACAAACAACTTTTCCATTAGACGCCGAATCTTTATCATGTACACTAATAATAGCAACTGTTGTTCCTTGTGGGGAGTCCTCTGGAACAGGAACTGATAATGATGTCACTGTCATCTCTGGTGGGTTGTCATTGACATCCACAACAGTCACTAGAACTTTACAATGTCCAACCATCTGCAGCTCTCCGTTATCAAAAGCATCAACCTGAATTTCATACATATTTGTTTTTTCAAAGTCTATTTCACCTTTCACTCTGATTTCTCCTGTAAGCTTATCCAGACTGAAAATATTTCTTATATCTTCTTTTACCATGTTGCTAAATTCATATGATATTTCCCCATTTTTACCTTCATCCAAATCAGTTGCATTTAACTTAATCACAAGAGTTCCTGTAACAGCATTTTCAGTCACACTGCATTGATAAAATGGTTGACTAAAAGTTGGGGCATTATCATTAAGATCTTCAACACTGATGACAATATGAGTGGTACCACTTAGTCTTGGTTTACCTCCGTCATAAGCTATGAGTGTAAGATTGTGAACAGACTGTTTTTCTCTGTCTAGAGATTTTTTTACCATAATTTCTAAGGATCTGATTTGGTTCATGTACTTTTGAAAATCTAATGCAAAATAATCACTAGCACTGAGTTCATAATTTGTAACAGAATTTGTACCAAGATCTGGATCAACGGCTCCCTCTATTGGGAAATGAGACCCTGTTGGACTGGGTTCTGATATCACAAGATTATTCACAGCAGAGGAGAAAGCTGGGCTATTGTCATTTATGTCTTCTATTTCTACATCTACACGATACATCTGCACAGGTTTATCTACAATGACCTGCAGAGGAATAATACAGAAGGGAGTATTTGGACAAAGCAGTTCTCTGTCTATTGTCTCTTTAACAAACAAGATGCCATTCTGCAGATTAACCTGGAAATATTCCTTCTCATCTCTAGAGACAACACGTAACATTCTGGAATTAATCTCACCTATGTCCAGTCCAAGATCCTGAGCAATTCTTCCAACAAAGGTGCCATGTTTGGATTCCTCTGGGATGATATAATGCAGCTGACTCAGGACCACATCCCAGGACATTTGCATCAATAGGAAATGCACCAATTGTCTTTTTGCTGGATAATCCTGTTTTGGATAGAACATTTCTTGATCTGTAAAATGATGAAGGAGATAATTTCTCCAGTAAATACGACATTCACTCTCTCTGAAGATGCACAACGTGGAGGAAAAATTCTATCATGGCCGATTTCTCTACAGCAAGATGTTCAGTCGTCAGCAATGGGGAAATATATCTTCTTGATTCTATAAGTTGGTAAGGAGTGTCATCTAGTGTTGGATTTTAAGATTGCAACTACTACAAACATAACATACGTTATACACCTATTTAAGAATGATTGTTGATTTTAAGTTATATAATATATTTCTGTATACAGATGGAACCACATCCAGAGCTTGAAAATTGGGTAGAAAGTTACCTCTTGGGAAAACCATGTTAAATTTCAGGAGTCAAATAAGTTTTATTTTTTGCATGCAGTTTTCTTATTGCACACAAATACTGACCAGATTAACTTTAAACTGTTATTTAAACTTGGTCTAGGAATTATCCCCTATAAACTCTAATAATGTTTGCAACATATGAAATTTGTATCCTCTCTTATTCAACATGGTTAGATCCACCTGGTTATTTCTTATCTGCTCCATTATCTTGTATCCGCTCCATTATTTCCTAGGTAAGTGATGTGTTGTTTATTAAACATAAATTGTAGATTTCATTTTAGAGTTTCAATTATTTGAAAATGTAAAATAAATAAATGCAACATTATGCATAAATAAATGCAACATTTCAAAACATTGCAAAACAATGATGATGTCATTGCACAATTTCAATGATTTGCTTTGCATTTGAGGAAGAGTTTGGTTTACTAGTATGTTTACTATACAAAAAACTTTAAATTCACTTGTGTATACCCTTTTTTACATAACTATTTTTATATATTGGAACTTTATTATCCATAAAGTATATTCACATTTATTAATTGCAAAAAACACCATACACCGGAGCCGACTCTCACTTTTTCCCAAACTTCCATGCGTTTCAGTAGGATTGCAGACATATTTTCATACTGCACCTGTGCCAACTTATCAGAATGCATTATGTATCATTTGAACTTAGAGCAATAACATTTTAATAATAATAATTATTGATAATAATAATAGTAACAAAATAATATTTAATGTTTTGGAATCTATTTGATATTATCCTCTTTCAGATAGTCTTGAATCATTTTGTCAACAGTAAAACGAAAATATCTCTAACAAGTGAATGTGATATATTATAATGCCAGCTTTAATCTGTATAATAAAATGTTGACATAGTTTAATGAAATAACTCTATTAATATTTGGTCACTTGTAGTTCCTTTGAGCCTGGTCTGTAAAACAAAACTGCTTCTGTGTTAGGCCTCTACTATGAAATGTCATCCTTCAAACATATAAGACAGCAGTTCACAGTGATACCAAGCATGATGGCAGATTTTCAGAATTTGCTTCAGTTTAGATGTTTTACCTTTAATCAAAATTATTGAAGTAAACAAACTTCGACACATTATTATGGATTTCATGTCTTTTAAAAATAATTGTCTCATTAAAGAAATACGGTTACATTTGTCCAAAAGGAACTCAACCAATGGTTGGGGTGTAAAAATGTGTGAAAAATGTTCATCATGGACACTGTAATGTTGGAAGCCATCCCTTCAATCAGGAAAGAACTGCTGCAGCACAAGCTGAAGTCATGTGCATAGAATTTATATATATATATATTGGGCTCTATACACCACAACAATGGATTTGAATCCATATAGAAACCATTGTAATTCCTACACCGTTCACCTGATTTGGATGTAAATACCCTCAAATTAAAGCTGAAAGTCTGCAGTTAAAGCACATCCTGTTTGTTTCATTTCAAATTCATTGTGGTGTATAGAGCCCAAAATTTGATAATTGTGTCGATGTCCCAATATTTATGCACATGACTGTATGCTGTTGTTTTATATATTTATTCTATGCACATGTCTTCAGATTGTGCTGCAGCAGTTCTTCTTTCCTGATTGAAGGGATGGCTTCCAACATTACAGTGTCTTTATCCATGAAGCACTCTCAATGGAGTCAGCCTTTATTCATTTGCCACAGCCTTAGGAAATTGATGGAATTGATCTTGTCGTCTAAAAATGATTGCTTTGTGTCGAAAATTGGACATTAACAGGAACCACAAAAATCCAACATTGAAAACACTGAATAAAGCATGCAGGGCTTTCATATTTTTTAGTTTAAAGAATTGGGTGAAGAACAGTTTATTAGATCATATCCCAAACCCCCAAATGAGCGCAACTCAATAGCATTTTTCTTAACACCATTTTCCCCACAACATCATTTACATGATTGATTTATGTACCACAATCTATCCTCGATATCTGGATCTGAATGAAATGAAATGTTCATGAATTACAAGAAACTTCATTATTCAGGAAAAACAAGCTATAATTTATGTGACGATGCTCTTTATGTACTTGCTACTTCAACCTCGCTCACTATGGGATGTTATTAAATACTTCTTGATTACACACTACATACTGTAAACAGCAACTGAATTTCCTACAACCAGAATGGGTCATGAGGAGGAGATGAAGCCAGTCATTCTTCCTTGTACCTTGTATCTATAATTGAATCTCTTTTTATAGTGACTTGTTGCAGTAGGTCAAGCAGCAGCATCCTAACTCTCGTTTGCACAAAAGGAGGCCACTCCCCTCATGCACAATATGTTAATCTTATAAGTCTAGGACTCTCCCCATGGGGTGGGCAAAAAGCCTCTTTCTACCCAAACAATGAAAAGAATTCCAGATCCTAAAGATCCAGATTCACGCCACAAGTCTTATGGGTGCATACTGGCTCACAAAATGGAGGATTATTCCACTTGCAAATAGTGGAAAACTCCCATGTATATTAAGTCTGGATGTGGTTGATAATTACAAATGCCCAATGCCTAAAGAAATTACGAAGAAAAACAGACTTATTTAGACCTTTTCCCAGTTCAAGAAAACTCATTATATTGATGTCTTTTGCAGGAGTTTTACAAATAATTATATGTATTAAAAAAATACATCCTTTATACACTCTATTCCTGCTCTGATGCTCAAATCTACCAACTTTTTCGTTGAAAATGTGCACAGTAACCATAGCCGCAGACAATAGGTGCCAAGAGCACAAAACTTTGTTTAGGAACCATAAGCAGAGTTTACAATTTGCATATACTAAGGAGAATTGGCAGTTACATTTGAAATTATATAAGTAAATATTTTGGATTGAACTGAGTATTTACATTGGGCTGGATCCAGACTTAAGAAGGAGCATGAAATTAAGAGAGGAAAGTGCATGCAGGGATATATCTTTGAATTGCTTACTGCACACAGATACTGACCAGCTTTACTTTTACACTGTTATTTAGACTTGGGCTGGAAAACACCTCCTCTTAACTCTAATACTGTTTGCAACAGATGAAAATGGACTCCCTGAAATCAACATGGTTTTGCCCAGGTGTAACTTTCCTTAATTTCAAGCTCCTACTTAAGTCTGGATCCAAACCATTATTCTTAACATTAGGTCTCTTACCTTGAATTGGTTTGCAAGATCCTCAATGCCTGGGGATTGAGAGTTATTTGGAGTTAGGACAATTAAGTCATTTTTTCCTTGGACTGTGTTGGAACATACCCTATATTGGGTTTGTTGGGAATACATCCAACTACCTCCAGTGTTCGAACAGATCTTGTAATTTTCCTTCACTTCATTGACCTCATCTCTATATTTTTGCCATCTTAGAACAGTGAAGGCAATTAAAGTAATGAGAAATATACTTGAAATTATGCAAATTGCAACAACCAAGTAAATATTTGCATCAGAAAATTCATCTGTGTTCCTTTTAGACTCCTGATTATCAAACTTTATCACTTCTTCAGATTCCACCAAGGAAATAATGATCTGTGTCACTGCTGTCATAACTGGTTCTCCATGGTCCTGAGCCACCACTACCAGTCTGTACTCTTCATTATCTGAATCTGTAAACGGACGTTTTAAACTGATTTCTCCAGTTTGTGAAGAAATTACAAAAGGTGTTTTCCCTGATGGATTTTGAAAACCATAAGACAACCAAGCATTGTATCCAGAATCTAGATCCATTGCTCTCACCTTGGTTATAAGGTATCCTGCTTGGGCTGATTTTGCAGTTTTAACTGTGACTGTTGAATAAAGTGGGGAAAATGTTGGTGTATTATCATTAATGTCGTCAATGAAAATATTTAGCGTTAGGTTTGAGCTGAGTGGATGTAGACCGGCATCTGTAGCTTTTATATGACACTGGAAAAATGTGACTTGTTCATGATCAAAGGAAACCAAAGCAAATACTTTACCATTCTCTGGATTGATGGAGATGTAGGAGGATATAGGCATCCCATCAATGGTGCTGTCACTGATGGAGTATGTGATGAAGGAATTCTGACTGATATCTGGATCAGATGCTGAGGCAGTGTAAACATGGGAACCCGGTGGATTGTTTTCCTTGATAAAGGTTGTGTCAGTGGGACGAGTAAATTGAGGAGCATTGTCATTCACATCACTTATATCAACTTTAAGAGTTTTTGATACTGACAGGGGTGGTAATCCATCATCTCTTGCTGTAATAACCACTTCATACTGAGATTGTGTTTCCCTATCTAACTGTCCATTCACAGTCAAGGAAAAATCCCCTGTAAATGCTGGGTTTATTTTGAAATGTGTATGGTCAGAAATAGAACAAACAACTTTTCCATTAGACCCCGAATCTTTATCATGTACACTAATAATGGCAACTGTTGTTCCTTGTGGTGAGTCCTCTGGAACAGGAACTGATAATGATGTCACTATCATCTCTGGGGGGTTGTCATTGACATCCACAACAGTCACTAGTACTTTACAATGTCCAACCATCTGGATATCTCCATTATCAAAAGCATCAACCTGAATTTCATACATTTTTGTGGTTTCAAAGTCTATTTCACCTTTCACTCGGATTTCTCCTGTGTGTTTGTCCAGACTGAAAATATTTCTTATATCTCCTTTTACCATTTTACTGAATTCATATGATATTTCCCCATTTTTACCTTCATCCAAATCAGTTGCATTCAACTTAATCACAAGAGTTCCTGCAACAGCATTTTCAGTCACACTGCATTGATAAAATGGTTGACTAAAAGTGGGAGCATTGTCATTAAGATCTTCAACGATTATGACAATATGAGTGGTACCACTTAACCTGGGTTTTCCTCCATCATAAGCTATTAGTGTGAGATTGTGAATGGACTGTTTTTCTCTGTCTAAGGATTTCTTAAGCACAAGTTCTAAGGATCTGATTTGGTTCATATATTTTTGAAAATCTAATGCAAAATAATCACTTGCACTGAGCTCATAATTTGCAATAGAATTTGTTCCAAGATCTGGATCAACTGCTCCCTCTATTGGAAAATGAGACCCTGCTGGTCTGAGCTCTGAGATCACTAGATTATTCACAGCAGAGGAGAAAGCTGGGCTATTGTCATTTATGTCTTCTATTTCTACATCTACACGATACATCTGCACAGGCTTATCTACAATGACCTGCAGAGGAATAATACAGAAGGGAGTATCTAGACACAGCAGTTCTCTGTCTATTGTCTCTTTAACAAACAAGATTCCATTCTGAAGATTAACCTGGAAATATTCCTTCTCATCTCTAGAGACAACACGTAACATTCTGGAATTAATCTCACCTATGTCCAGTCCAAGATCCTGTGCAATTCTTCCAACAAAGGTGCCGTGTTTGGATTCTTCTGGGATGATGTAATGCAGCTGACTCAGGACCACATCCCAGGACATTTGCAGCAATAATAAATGGACCAACTGTTTTTTTGCTGAATAATTCTGATTCAGATTGAACATTTCCTGATCTGTATGGTGACAAAGATGATAATTCCTCCAGTAAACACGACATTCACTCTTTCTGAAGATGCACAACGTGGAGGAAAAATTTTGTCACAGCCGATATCCCTACAGCAAGATGCTCAGTCGTCAGCAATGGAGAAATATATTCCTTCTTCTTCATGATGTTATAAGTTGGTGAGGAGTGTCATCTAGTGTTGGATTTTGATATCGCAACTGTTACAACTATATTGTAAGTACTTTGCAATAATTTAAAAATTTATGTTTACACACACACACACACACACACACAGACATATTCCGATATCTCAAAGATGTTCAGTCGTCAGCAGTGGGGAAATATTCTTCTTCATGATGCTATAAATTGGTAAGGAGTGTCATCTAGTGTTGGATTTTGATATTGCAACAATTACACATATCATATCA
>WWET01000520.1:530463-551405 GCA_011038615.1 Limnodynastes dumerilii
TAATATTTCATATTTCATGTTTCTAATAAACTGCCAGAAAAACCTTCTAAAAATAAAATGTATTGAATTTTTTTTTTAATTAACTTGCTACAAAATATACATATTTGTTATCCTTATACAGGATACAATTAGCCAACCTGAAATATATACTGATAAACATTTATAATAAATATTCAAAATGTATTTATTTAGTTTGATTATTTTTTAATAAAAAGTTCAAATTAGAAATATTTTTCTATTTTAAACATGTCACCCAAAAATATCCTTGTGCGCTCTACCCATCCTTTAAAAAAACATTAAATAAGTCAATGTTAATTACCAACATTTGCTAACCAAAACGATAAAAAACAAAAAAAATATTTAAAAAACCTTTTGATTATAAAAGGTCAAACCCTGGTTGTTAGTCATTATAACTGCTCCAATTTGTATTTTCTTGTTGATAGACTTAGGTATATTTTCAGATCAAATCTGCCAACTCTATTACACCATAATTTATGGTAGTGATGGTGGTAATTTGGTGGCCATTTAATTTTAGTAATCATTTGAAGTAATGGAGAATCAAGTAACTGGGGAATTATCAGGCAAACAACACCTCAATAAAAGGTAAGACTTTCAACAAATGATTCTTGTTTTTAAATACCTGACAAAGAGGTTTAGCACATTTCCTCTTTATGTTAATTTATTTCAATTTATACATTCACATTGAATAAAATCTACCTATGTAATATAGTGTGTGCGGTATATTATACAGTTATCATCACATGATCTTTAATGATTTTGTAATTATAATGCATATTTTATTTATATTGTAAAACTGGTTTGGTTATCATTCATTCGTGTGTTTAAAATTCTCATTCTTTTTCATTTTTATCAAGAGTGCTCTTTTCAAAATGTTATGCTTCCATAAACAATGTATTATTTATATGTGTGTAAAAATGATTCAACAAAAAATTACTTAAAATATCGCTTTAAAAAAAAGGAAATTCTCTTACCTTGTATTGGTTTGCAATATCTTCAATGCCTGGGTATTGAGAGTTATTTGGAGTTAGGACAATTAAATCATTTTTTCCTTGGACTGTGTTGGAACACACTCTATATTGGGTTTGTTGGGAATACATCCAACTACCTCCAGTGTTCGAACAGATCTTGTAATTTTCCTTCAATTCATTGACCTCATCTCTGTATTTTTGCCATCTTAGAACAGTGAAAACAATTAAAGTAATGAGAAATATACTTGAGATTATACAAATGGCAACAACCAAGTAAATATTTGCATCAGAAAATTCATCACTGCTTCTTTTTGACTCCTGATTTTCAAACATCATCACCTCTTCAGATTCTACCAAGGAAATAATGATCTGCGTCACAGTTGTCATAACTGGTTCTCCGTGGTCCTGAGCCACCACTACCAGTCTGTATTCTTCATTATCTGAATCCGTAAATGGACGTTTTAAATTGATTTCTCCAGTTTGTGGAGAAATGACAAATGGTGTTTTTCCTGAGGGATTTTGAAAACTATAAGACAACCAAGCATTGTATCCAGAATCTAAGTCTATTGCTCTCACTTTGGTTATAAGGTATCCTGCTTGGGCCGAATTTGCTGTTTTAATTGTGACTGTTGAATAAAGTGGGGAAAATGTTGGTGCATTATCATTAATGTCTTCAATGAAAATATTTAGCGTGAAGTTTGAGCTGAGAGGATATAGACCGGCATCTGTGGCCTTTAAATGACACTGGAAAAATGTGAATTGTTCATGATCAAAGGAAACCAAAGCAAATACTTTCCCATTCTCTGGATTGATTGAGATGTAGGAGGATATGGGCATCCCATCAATGGTGCTGTCACTGATGGAGTATGTGATGAAGGAATTCTGACTGATATCTGGATCAGATGCTGAGGCAGTGTAAACATGGGAACCCGGTGGATTGTTTTCCTTGATAAAGATTGTGTCAGTGGGACGAGTAAATTGAGGAGCATTGTCATTTACATCACTTATATCAACTTTAAGAGTTTTTGATACTGAAAGAGGTGGTGATCCCTCATCTCTTGCTGTAATAACCACTTCATACTGAGATTTTGTTTCTCGATCTAACTGTCCATTCACAGTCAAGGAAAAATCCCTTGTAAATGCTGGGTTTATTTTGAAAGGAGTATGATCAGAAATAGAACAAACAACTTTTCCATTGGATCCTGAATCTTTATCATGTACACTAATAATAGCAACTGTTGTTCCTTGTGGTGAGTCCTCTGGAACAGGAACTGATAATGATGTCACTGTCATCTCAGGAGGGTTGTCATTGACATCCACAACAGAAACTAGTACTTTACAATGTCCAATCATTTGGAGTTCTCCATTATCAATAGCATCAACCAATATTCTATATATATTTGTTGTTTCAAAGTCTATTTCACCTTTCACTCGGATTTCTCCTGTAAGTTTGTCCAGGCTAAAAATATTTCTTACATCTCCTTTTACCATTTTACTGAATTCATATGATATTTCCCCATTTTTACCTTCATCCAAATCAGTTGCATTCAACTTAATTACAAGAGTTCCTATGACAGCATTTTCAGTCACACTGCATTGATAAAACGGTTGACTAAAAGATGGAGCATTATCATTAGCATCCTCAATACTGATAACAATTTGTGTAGTGCCACTTAATCTTGGTTTTCCTCCATCATAAGCTGTAAGTGTAAGATTGTGAATGGAAAGTTTTTCTCTGTCTAATGTTTTCTTAAGCACAAGTTCTAAGGATCTGATTTCATTCATATATTTTTCAAAATCTAATGCAAAATATTCACTAGAACTGAGTTCATAATTTGTAACAGAATTAGTTCCAAGATCGGGATCAACTGCTCCCTCTATTGGGAAATGAGACCCTGCTGGTCTGAGTTCTGATATCACAAGATTATTCACAGCAGAGGAGAAAGCTGGGCTATTGTCATTTATGTCTTCTATTTCTACATCTACACGATACATCTGCACAGGCTTATCTACAATGACCTGCAGAGGAATAATACAGAAGGGAGTATTTGGACAAAGCAGTTCTCTGTCTATTGTCTCTTTAACAAACAAGATGCCATTCTGCAGATTAACCTGGAAATATTCCTTCTCATCTCTAGAGACAACACGTAACATTCTAGAATTAATCTCACCTATGTCCAGTCCAAGATCCTGTGCAATTCTTCCAACAAAGGTGCCGTGTTTGGATTCCTCTGGGATGATATAATGCAGCTGACTCAGAACCACATCCCAGGACATTTGCAGCAATAAAAATTGAACAAGCTGTCTCTTTGCTGGATAATTGTTCTTTAGATTGAACATTTCTTGAGCTATATGGTGATGAAGAAGATAGTTCTCCAATAAATATGATATTCACTCCCATTTAAGATGCACGACATGGAGAAATTTTTTTTCTGTCATGGCTGATTTCTTTATAGAAAGATCTTTAGCCGTCAGCAGTGGGGACGTATATTCCTTCTGCCTGATGCCATAAATGGGTTAGGAGTGTCATCTAGTGTTGGATTTTGATATTGCAACTTTCACAACTATAGGTAAGTGCTATAAAATTCTATTTAAAATATTTGTTTTAAACTTCAGCAATCTCTACAGTGTAAAAACAGTCCTTGCAATGCAAAGTTGTATTATGTCTGATTCATTTATTTTAAGGCATCATTTACCATGGAATTGATATCCGACAATGATGTTTTGTCGTAAAATATATATATATATATATATATATATAGCATATCCAAGGTACTAAAATAATACCATACCAGCATTCCTCTTAGTATTCAGCAAAAATAGAAATTTATTATAAAGCACATAATGAAGAGACATACGCATATTATGCTTTCTATTAACAATAAAAGCATGTGCAGGAGCAACAAAATTGAATCCAATGTGGCAAGCATAACACTAGATAATATCATGAGTGGCTGGAGAGTCCATGATAAATAAGTTCAAACCAAGCAACAGTGAATCATGTCCATAGGGTGCAGATAATGTCCATCAATGAATGCATCAGTGATAATAGCCACATGGTTTCAACAAGACAGGAGCTCAAAGCACAGTATAGCTACCGACATCCTCACAGCATACACAGATACACATTTTTTTTATTGAAGTATATTATTAACAACACAACAGAGGGTTCTATGTGACTGAATTGGGATTCTGTAGAATACGAAACACAAAAATGCATTTATTACAGGTTTTTTTTCAATATTTATTTATACTGCTTTGTAATTATTATATTGCTGTACATTAGCACAATCCACTGTTCTCATATATGTTAAATGGTCCTTTATATCTATTATAATAAAAATATACATTACATTTCTAAACCAATGCTTACTTGTGATTTCCTGCTGTTCCAATTGAAATATTTGATGAACATAATGCCAGTGGAATTTTTTTAATATATTTTTACAGTATATATGAATGATTGGGGTACAGATTGATATCTTTCCTTAAATATGTATTCACATTTATTGAATATTATTCTATGTACTAACTTCCAATAGTTTGCTAATATAACAACATCAATTTCCAATATGTTACTGTGTGAACAAAACAGGTTATTTTCATCTGTACAGCACAACTTTAAAGTCATCTGATGCCTTGTTCATGGCGATGTGAATTGGTGTCCCAGTCATTTATTGCATAATATAACATAAACACTCAATTATCTGCTCATCTAGTGACATGGAAAATGCAGGAATGTAAAACACAAAGGGCCGGATCCTGACCTACGTGTGTGCAGATTCCTACCATCATTTTTACGAACAGGTCTGAGGCCTTACGGCCGCACACCTGGTTGTAGCGGGGCTTCCTCCGCCCCGTCCCCTCTTTAACATGTCTATCTCCACCTTAATGGCGGAGACGGCGGGGACCACGTACATATGTTACTTACGCCATTACTTGCAGCGTTGTATGAATGTTGTGTGCATGCGCAATTACATACGCACTGTACATAATTCCCCTGTTGTATGGACTCAAGAATCGGGCCCAAAGAGTACAGCGCTAATTAACTTCTGCTTTGAAAAAGTTTGAAGGAGCAAACAGAATGCATACGCTCTATCATTGAGCAATAATTTCATCATGATCTCAGCACAGAGTGTACTGTTATTTTATCAAAAGTTTTCCTTATGAACTAAAAAAAAGTGCTGCTATACTGTTTAACAACTTATGCAACCTTGGGTTGCGTGGACTTTACAGGTGATACAGGGGAAATATGAGGAGATTGTCTGTAACCTTAAGTTTATCATCATTTTGCTTCTGAAGACCATGTAATCTCAGGTTAAAAATCTGACTTTCTGTGGGACTCCGCAAGGGCTCATTATTATTTTCTGAACTTTCATTGATCCTGTGGCCTTATAACATCTTTTAGCAAGTATTTAGTTTGATTTTGCATACATTGCATAAATTGTTTATTCTAGGTTATAGAGTGCTAAATAAGTAATAGTAATTAGTAACTGCACGGTTGATTGCCAAAACAATTGGTGTTTTTAATGTAGTCAAAGTGTTTATGTAAACTTATAATGTGATAATTTTAAATAATTGGGAATGCTGATTTTTACTTGAAGTCATCAACAAAAACACCTAATCATTTAATTAACAAAAATATCTTTGGTCACAGTTTTTCAGGTATAGGAAAAGCAGCATTTCCTCAAAATTGCAGCTTAATATATTACTTAAATTTGATAATATCTATATTATATTTAGCAATCATAACATTTTTATAACATCAGGAACTTGTCCATTAAACTACTGGACATATGATAAAGTAGGCACTATGATCCGGAAAGACATCCCTCTAATCAGAATATAAATGGTTCAACACAATGTGAAGATTATCATATAGTATAATTGAGTAGTCACTAAAATTGTCCATGTTGTTTAAAGAATTGACTGCTCAAAACTCCAGATACATCATTTAAGGGACGGCTCAAAGTTTATGGGGGGTGTCATTATGTTAATATTTAAAGTTAAAACTCCATCAAGTAAATGTGCCCTGCAACATTATTGTACAACACAATCCTTGGTTATTCATAATTTCTCAATCAACACTTGATATTAAGAAAATAAACATAACTCTATGACCACAAATGGAAACAAAGGAGTAACAATCGGGAAGCACCGAAATGGTGTATTTCACAACATATATAAAAAATATATTTTCATATAACAAAAACAATATTAATTTACTATAAAATAAATGTAATAACAGAATAACAGATGTTTATGCATTGTTGGAGATTACTGTAATAAATCAAATAAAAACTAGTTAAATATATATAAATATATACAAGATCTTAATTTCGGATTGTAGCATATATCAGTGACTTACAATCAAGCTTATTTATAAAAACAATGAAATCTCTATTGTAAATACTTAAAATTAAAATTGTTCCTTTTAACTATTTTATTTTAATTTGTTCTGCTTTGGGGTCTCAATATATATTTTTATATTGTGTTGAAAATACCATTATTTTCCTATAAGAATCCATAACACAAAGAACCTGATGTTTTATCCAAACCACACACCACCCACAAACTGAAATATCTAGAAAATGAAAGTGTCATGTTAGGTTAGTACAATAAAGGCCAAACTCTCATTGATTTGTGTGATTCACAATTATTAGTGATCATGTTAGTAACTGACCCAAGCCAATCACATATGGTTTTTGTTTTGGAAACGAGCTCCTTTTTAATAGCATTTGTGGGTGCATCAACATCATTCATATAATCCTTATTAGTAGTTACCACAGAGATAAGACAGGTGTTAATCAATACACCGAATCAAACACCTGCAACCACATATTCCATCATACGCCTAGAATCTGGTCAATCTTTCCTATTTGCATGAATTGTTTTATTGCGCACTGTTGAAAGATGCTTGACTATGAATTTGGTCTTACGTTTATACATAAATCATGTTTTTCTCTTGCCAGATGTTAAGTATGATTTCATGTTCTTGATAAACCCCCAGAAAAAGGTTATGCAAATAAAATGTACATCTTTGTGTTTGGACATTAAAACATTTAAAGAAACTTGGTACAAAATATAAACATGATAGAATTTGCTAAATTACATTTTGAAATATGTAATAATAAACTTTTATAATAAATATTTATTTTTGAATATATTTTATTTTATCCTTTTTAATATAAAGTCAATAAATATTTTTTTTTTTATTTCACAATGTCCAAAAATAAATTCTTGAGTGCCCTAACACTCTGTTAATTACTAAGATTTAACCCGTGGTTATAACTGCTTCACTTTGTGTTTTCTTACAATTAGAAGTAGTGAGTATATTTTTACTTAAAATATATAGATGCCAACTTTATTACCCTGTGATTTATAGTAATGTTTGTGACCATTTAATTGTCTTAAACACTAGAAATACTATATAGCAACTGGAGAATCATCAGGCAAACAACACATCAATAAAATTCTAAAATATTAGACTTTCCATAAATAATTCTTTTTTTTGCAGGGAAATGAATACATCTCAAAAGGTTTAACACAGTTAATTCCTCGTTTGCTTCATTTATAATTATAAATCCATTTTAGATATAGCACAGGGTCTATTATATAGTAGAGTCATTATCAAATGATGTGGTAATACCAGTTGCTAAACATCACACAGTCTTTAAAAAGTTTTTATAATTTACTTTATACTGTTAAAATAGTTTGTCATGTATTCATGTGTTTGGAATTTTCATTCTTTTTTATTTGACTTTGCATTCTTTGAAAATTTTAAAAGACTTAGCACTGGATTCAGACTATCGGACGTATAGCATATACGTCCGGAGTTTAGCGTTTTTTACTACTGCGCATGCATAGTACATTTTTTACGTAGTCTACATATCTTTTACTTATGTAGATTGCGTATATGCAGTGCTTAAGACCACATAAAAACACTAAACTGCGGATGTATAGCATATAGTATTCTGAATCCGGTCCTTAGTATTTCCCTAATCAAGCTGTCACTTATGAGAATCTAATTTAACAAAGACAAAATTAAAAGATTCCTTTTCTTAGTGTGTTTTTAAAAATGCACTTTCTCTTACCTTGTATTGGTTTGCATATTCTTCAATACCTGGAGATTGAGAGTTATTTGGAGTTAAGACAATTAAGTCATTTTTTCCTTGGACTGTGTTGGAACATACCCTATATTGGGTTTGCTGGGAATACATCCAACTACCCCCAGTGTTTGAACAGATCTTGTAATTTTCCTTCAATTCATTGACCTCATCTCTGTATTTTTGCCATTTTAGAACAGTGAAGGCAATTAAAGTAATGAGAAATATACTTGAAATTATGCAAATGGCAACCACTAAGTAAATATTTGCATCAGAAAATTCATCACTACTCCTTTTTGACTCCTGATTTTCAAACGTCATCACCTCTTCAGATTCTACCAAGGAAATAATGATCTGTGTCACTGCTGTCATAACTGGTTTTCCATGGTCCTGAGCCACCACTACCAGTCTGTATTCTTCATTATCTGAATCCGTAAATGGACGTTTTAAACTGATTTCTCCAGTTTGTGGAGAAATGACAAATGGTGTTTTTCCTGATGGAATTTGAAAACTATAAGACAACCAAGCGTTGTATCCAGAATCTAGATCCATTGCTCTCACTTTGGTTATAAGGTATCCTGCTTGGGCTGATTTAGCTGTTTTAATTGTGACTGTTGAATAAAGTGGGGAAAATGTTGGTGTATTATCATTAATGTCTTCAATGAAAATATTTAGCGTGAGGTTTGAGCTGAGTGGATGTAGACCGGCATCTGTGGCTTTTATATGACACTGGAAAAATGTGACTTGTTCATGATCAAAGGAAACCAAAGCAAATACTTTCCCATTCTCTGGATTGATGGACATGTAAGATGATATGGGCATCCCATCAATGGTGCTGTCACTGATGGAGTATGTGATGAAGGAATTCTGACTGATATCTGGATCAGATGCTGAGGCAGTGTAAACATGGGAACCCGGTGGATTGTTTTCTCTGATAAATATTGTGTCAGTAGGATGAGTAAATTGAGGAGCATTGTCGTTCACATCACTTATATCAACTTTAAGAGTTTTTGATACTGAAAGAGGTGGTGATCCCTCATCTCTTGCTGTAATAACCACTTCATACTGAGATTGTATTTCTCGATCTAGCTGTCCATTTACAGTCAAGGAAAAATCCCCTGTAAACTCTGGATTAATTTTAAAAGGAGTATGATCAGAAATAGAGCAGACAACTTTTCCATTAGACGCCGAATCTTTATCATGTACACTAATAATAGCAACTGTTGTTCCTTGTGGTGAGTCCTCTGGAACAGGAACTGATAATGATGTCACTGTCATCTCTGGGCGGTTGTCATTAACATCCACAACAGTCACTAGAACTTTACAATGTCCAACCATCTGGATATCTCCATTATCAATAGCATCAACCAGTATTCTATACATATTTGTTGTTTCATAGTCTATTTCACCTTTTACTCGGATTTCTCCTGTAAGTTTGTCTAGGCTGAAAATATTTCTTACGTCTCCTTTTACCATTTTACTGAATTCATATGATATTTCCCCATTTTTACCTTCATCCAAGTCAGTTGCATTCAACTTAAATACCAGAGTTCCTGTGACAGCATTTTCAGTCACACTGCTTTGATAAAATGGTTGACTAAAAGTGGGGGCATTATCATTAAGATCTTCAACATTGATGACAATATGAGTGGTACCACTTAACTTGGGTTTTCCTCCATCATAAGCTATTAGAGTGAGATTGTGAATGGACTGTTTTTCTCTATCTAGAGATTTCTTAAGCACAAGTTCTAAGGATCTGATTTCATTCATATATTTTTCAAAATCTAATGCAAAATAATCACTAGCACTGAGCTCATAATTTGTAACAGAATGTGTTCCAAGATCGGGATCAACTGCTCCCTCTATTGGGAAATGAGATGAGACTGGTCTGAGTTCTGATATCACAAGATTATTCACAGCAGAGGAGAAAGCTGGGCTATTGTCATTTATGTCTTCTATTTCTACATCCACACGATACATCTTCACAGGCTTATCTACAATGACTTGCAGAGGAATAATACAGAAGGGAGTATCTAGACACAGCAATTCTCTATCTATTGTTTCTTTAACAAACAAGATTCCATTCTGCAGATTAACCTGGAAATATTCCTTCTCATCTCTAGAGACAACACGTAACATTCTGGAATTAATCTCACCTATGTCCAGTCCAAGATCCTGAGCAATTCTCCCGACAAAGGTGCCGTGTTTGGATTCCTCTGGGATAATATAATGCAGCTGATTCAGGACCACATCCCAACACATTTGTAGCAATAAGAAATGGACCAGCTGTCTCTTTGCTGGATAATCCTGTTTTAGATTGAACATTTCTTGATCTATATGTTGATGAAGTAGATAATTGCTGCAGTTTGTAAGACATTCACTCTCTCTGAACATGCACAACGTGGAAGAAAATTTCTGTCATGGCCGATATCCCAGCAAGATGATCAGCCGTCAGCAATGGTGAAATATATTCCTTCTTCTTCCTTATCCCATAAGTTGGTGAGGAGTGTCATCTAGTGTTGGATAATTATACTGCAACTGTTGCAAAGATAATGTAAATGCTATCAAATATAAAAAAAATATTTCTATATATTTTAAATTGATATAAAGTATAAGATATTATATCTAATTTGTAATTCTCTATCAAACCTATTTTTTTTTACTAAGTTTTGTGGTTTTGTATTTAAAATAGACAAGTATTCATTACAGAACAGTTTTATTAAACACTTATATTTTAAATAAAGCAACAATACAGATATATTAGCTTATTATTATGTATTTAGTGTATTGGAATTATAATAGTTGCTAGCAATGTCCAATCATTAATCTTGATAAAAATAATGATACAAGTAATAATTATTATTATAATATAATAAATATTTCTTAAATTAACAAACCATCTTATAACATTACATATATTGTAATTATCTGCTAAATTTTGAAGCTAACATTCCTAAGTGGTATTTGTGTTTCAACTTAAATGATATATTTAATAAAATTACGATTAAAGTAAGCTACTTTATTGGTATTTTTTAT
The DNA here is from genome assembly GCA_011038615.1 of Limnodynastes dumerilii. Classification (NCBI taxonomy): domain Eukaryota; kingdom Metazoa; phylum Chordata; class Amphibia; order Anura; family Limnodynastidae; genus Limnodynastes; species Limnodynastes dumerilii. The sequence continues at coordinate 541,595 of WWET01000520.1, forward strand.
TGGTATTTTTCTTTATCAATATATCTACACGCTTTTTTAAAATGATAAACTTAGTAACTCGGTAAATCAGAAATAGAAAATAAATTAAAAAGGATTATTCTTCTACATGTTTAGTCCACATTCATAATTTCAATATATGTACAGTATGGCTCTGTCTGTTTTTTAAACTATAGATATTATTGACCATATAAATGTTATCCATTCCTTAAATTTTTTTATTACAACCTAAGTAAGTACATTATATAAGAACATTCCAACTATTGTTTATTATTTTTTTGAATGAATGATTGAATGCAAGTTTTAAAACCATCTACCAAGATAGACTAGGATTTTTTTTTGCCTTTGTAAAGTTTAATTTTCCCTGCATTTTTATGGTGTGAACATTTGCCGATATAAAAAAAATAATGTTAAATATAAACAAACTATAAAGCAAGATATAGCAAATTCTACTGTGTAATATTTATGAGTAGGTATGTAAATTCTATAATATATTAGGGTTTTTTTTATTTAACACTACAACCCTTGGATGTAGCGTTAAAACTTCAACTTTTGATGTGAGGTATTTATTTCACATAACATAATTATTCCCATATTGGCTTCAGGCCAGGTGACTGTAAAGAAAATGGATAACTTCAGGATTATGTCCATTAAATCTCTGGAAAGTATAAATGGAAGTTCCAGTGCTTGCACCATCCTGAAGGAAATGCTACACTTTCATTCCTAGCCACACCAGGAACACATGCTCCCCAGTATTACAATACAGCAGGTACCAATCACTGTTTGGATAAAGTGTAGAGAATATAATGAAACATTATGCATCTGATTATTTTCCATCTGTTGTCAATAGAGATTGTACCACTATACTTAAAACACTTCTATTAAGTGGCATAATAAGCAATGCATGCACTTCAACTTAAATACAATAGACTGCCCTGTAAATTTCACAATGAACTTTGTTTTATAGAATAGGTTATTAAAGCAGAGATGAATACTTATCAAGTTAGAATTTTAATAAGCAATTTAAAAAAATTAATAGAACCCAGTGAGCATAAAATTAGAATAAACAAACTTTGAGAGTTTAGAACCCAAAAAAGGAAACAAGTGAACTAAATTTAGAAACAAATAATTGTAGCCCAAAACACGTCACCAATTCTATTCTTCTATGTAACTTGCTTTTTAATTGATGAAATGTAAATGATATCGCCACAAAAGTATTCAACACCCTGATAAATCACCCGTTTTGTTTTTATTACATATTACATAGAATGTTCCATTCATTATTTTATTTTGAAGCTGTATATTCTTAAAATTATTTTTAAAAGGTATACAATAAGTGGTTACTTAACTGCAGATTATAAACAACAATAAATAAACACTGAACTATACTATTTGTCTAAATATTTAACCACTGTGCTGTGTAAAATCAGTGTATACAGAGGAAAAAGCTCCCCCAAAAATCTACTTTTAATTAGCTTCTTTCTGCATATTATTATAATAAGGTCAAGATCCCTTAATTCAAAAACAATTGGTCATACTCTAAATCTAAAAGACAAATATGAAATATAAAAATGAAGACCACCAAGAGAACAATGTCAAATATTTAAAGCTACAAACATGCACAAAAAGGAAAAGGCAAATAATATCCAAGTGTTTGGATACCCCAATGAGCAATCTTAAATCAATTGAGAGGAACTGAAAATGTTCTTATACTGGCCCTGATTCATACCTAAGAAGCTCCGGTTTTTATGTGCGTAATTTTGAAAATGTAACTACTATGCATGCTCAGTAGTACATTTATGCAATCTATGAACCATTTAGGTATTTTTCTAATAATAAAAAGATGTATCACGACAGCCTCTAGGCGTTTTTAAGAAGAGTGGGAGGGAAGAGGTATTTCAATGAAGCAGGGAGAGTGGGGAAGGAAGAAGTCTGTGCATATTCTCCACTCTTAAGCGCCCTAGGTTCCTAGAATAGGGGGAGATGGCATGGGAGGGAGCTTGAAGTTAGGTGAGGATAAATGCATATATGCACCTACTTTAAGCATTTGCATCTTTGAATCAGGGCCACTATGCAGATAGCCTACACAATGAATTTTCTCAAACCAAAGCATTAGAGTACCTCAACTATCACTTTGAAGGTACTGTAGAGTTTATTTAACTGACACTAGAGAGGACTGAGCCCAGTCAACTATTTCAGTAGCTCTACATACATACAGCCTGTATTTGAAGGTGACAAAACAAACTAACCATTATGAAAGAAATTACTCTTTAAAGTGCATTTGCAGTTTTCAAGAACATCGTGGCCAACGAAAATATGGGATAAATTTTTTTGAGCATGAGACACAAATTAAACTTTTTAGCTCCAATTCATAAAGTATACCTCATAAGTACATATATTTGTTATCCTGATGGTTTGGAGAACATTTTCTACATTTTCAAATAAAATAAACTAATATTTATTTCACCATAGCACAAACATAGCTCTTTTGTTTGTATTTGTTTAGTAGATTGATCCAAATAATTAATAAAAATGTGAAAGCAAACAATTTAGAAAAAAAAATCAAAAACATTATTAATGACAAGATGTTTGTTTTAATTTCTATTTAAATTACTGAGAAAAGAAACTAAACAGATATCTTACTATTGTTTAAAAGTTTACAAATTTTTAGACATTTTATTTTTTTATTTTTTAAATCTTATTGAATTGGTCACAATAATCAGTTTGCAGTGGCTGCAACAATCTTAAACCTACTTGTGGGACATACAATGTTTGAGGCTACCTCTCTGTAGCCAATATACATGCCATAGTTGGAAATTTCCCTCATATTTTATTTCAATTTGTTACATTTTATATGTGACTAAGATCTGTATTGTTTTTAGAAATCTTTAGCATCACAAAACATTTTAAATACATTTAAATATATTTTTTTTGCTGACAAAGTATCCGTCAATATTTCATGAAATATACAGTACGTTTAAAATTACATTTCTTAAAAATTTAATAAAAAATTACACACACAGTTACATTATTATAAATATTATCATTTTTTCTGAATTTCATCAAAATGTGAAAATATACTTTTAAAGTTTACATACCTGATAACCATTTGCATAATCTTCCTGGTTCAAGATTTGAGAGTTATTTGGAGTTAAAACAATGAAGTCATTTTTTCCTGGGACTGTGTTCGAACACACTCTATATTGAGTGTGTTGAGAATACATCCAGCTACCTCCAGTGTTGGAACAGATCTTGTAATTTTCTTTCAATTCATTGACCTCATCTCTGTATTTCTGCCATCTTAGAACAGTGAACACAATTAAAGTAATGAGAAAAATACTGGATATTATGCAAATGGCAACAACCAAATAAATATTTGCATCAGAGAAATCATCTGTGTTTCTTTTTGACTCCTGATTATCAATCTTAAATTCCTCTTCAGATTCTACCAAGGAAATTATAATTTCCGTCACCGTTGTCATAACAGGTTCTCCGTGGTCCTGAGCCACCACTATTAGTCTATATTCTTCATTAGCTGTATCCATAATTGGACGTTTTAAACTGATTTCTCCAGTTTGTGGAGAAATGGCAAATGGTGATTTCCCTGAGGGATCTTTAAAATTGTAAGATAACCAAGCATTGTATCCAGAATCTAGATCAATTGCTCTTACTTTTGTTACAAGATGCCCAGGTTGGGCTGATTTTGCTGTTTTAATTGTGGTTGTTGAATAAAGTGGTGAAAATGTTGGTGCATTATCATTAATGTCTTCAATAAAAATATTTAGTGTGAGGTTTGAACTGAGAGGATGTAGACCAGCATCTGTGGCCTTTATATGACACTGGAAAAATGTGACTTGTTCATGATCAAAGGAAACCAAAGCAAATACTTTCCCATTCTCTGGATTGATGGAGATGTAGGAAGATATGGGCATCCCATCAATGGTGCTGTCACTGATGGAGTATGTGATGAAGGAATTCTGACTGATATCTGGATCAGATGCTGAGGCAGTGTAAACATGGGAACCCGGTGGATTGTTTTCCTTGATAAATATTGTGTCAGTGGGACGAGTAAATTGAGGAGCATTGTCATTCACATCACTTATATCAACTTTAAGAGTTTTTGAAACAGACAGAGGTGGTGATCCCTCATCTCTTGCTGTAATAACCACTTCATACTGAAATTGTGTTTCCCGATCCAATTGTCCATTTACAGTCAAGGAAAAGTCCCCTGTAAATGCTGGGTTTATTTTGAAGGGGATATGATCAGAAATAGAACAAACAACTTTTCCATTGGATTCTGAATCTTTATCATGTACACTAATAATGGCAACTGTTGTTCCTTGTGGTGAGTCCTCTGGAACAGGAACTGATAATGATGTCACTGTCATCTCCGGGGGGTTGTCATTGACATCCACAACAGTCACTAGAACTTTACAATGTCCAATCATCTGGATTTCTCCATTATCTGTAGCAACAATCTGAATTTCATACATATTTCTTGTTTCAAAGTCTATTTCACCTTTTACTCGGATTTCACCTGTAAGTTTGTCTAGGCTGAAAATATTTCTTATATCTCCTTTTACCATTTTACTAAATTCATATGATATTTCCCCATTTTTACCTTCATCCAAATCAGTTGCATTCAACTTAAATACCAGAGTTCCTGTGACAGCATTTTCAGTCACACTGCATTGATAAAATGGTTGACTAAAAGTTGGGGCATTATCATTAAGATCTTCAACACTGATGACAATATGAGTGGTACCACTTAGTCTTGGTTTACCTCCGTCATAAGCTATGAGTGTAAGATTGTGAACAGACTGTTTTTCTCTGTCTAGGGATTTCTTGAGCACCAGTTCTAAGGATCTTATTTGGTTCATGTACTTTTGAAAATCTAATGCAAAATAATCACTAGCACTGAGCTCATAATTTGTAACAGAATTTGTTCCAAGATCTGGATCAACTGCTCCCTCTATTGGGAAATGAGACCCTGCTGGACTGAGTTCTGATATCACAATATTATTCACACCAGAGGAGAAAGCTGGGCTATTGTCATTTATGTCTTCTATTTCTATATCTACACGATACATCTGCACAGGCTTATCTACTATAACCTGCAGAGGAATAATACAGAAGGGAGTATCTAGACACAGCAGTTCTCTGTCTATTGTCTCTTTAACAAACAAGATTCCATTCTGCAGATTAACCTGGAAATATTCCTTCTCATCTCTAGAGACAACACGTAACATTCTGGAATTAATCTCACCTATGTCCAGTCCAAGATCCTGAGCAATTCTTCCAATAAAGGTGCCGTGTTTGGATTCTTCTGGGATGATATAATGCAGCTGACTCAGGACCACATCCCAGGACATTTGCAGCAATAAGAAATGGACTAAATGTTTCTTTGCTGGATAATCCTGATTTAGTTGGAACATTTCTTGATCTATGGGAAGATTGAGGTGTCTTCTTTCTCCAGTATATAAGACATTCACTCTCTCTGAAGATGCACAACGTGTAGAAAAAATTCTATCATGGCCGATTTCTCTGTAGCAAGATGTCCAGTCGTCAGCAATGGGGAAATATATTCCTTCTTCATGATGGTGCTGGTATAAGTTGGTAAGGAGTGTCATCTAGTGCTGGATTTGGATATTGCAACTAGTACACATATAATGTAAGTATATCTATTTTAATTTGTGTGTTTTCTTTTTTTAAAGCATTTTCTTTTTTTTTTTTACAAACAAATTTACTAAAATAATTATTTAAAATGATTTCATTGTTTTACTACTTTTTGTATAAATTGCCTATTCCTATTTGAATTAAAATAATTTTGTGATGTTTAACTTTACAGTCTTCATCGTTCAAAAATGCAAAACAAATTTAATGCTGTCTTATTATTCCTTTCTGTGAAATGTTATTGATGTGATGTTGATATTATTATTATGTCAATTATAATGATAATTGTAATAAAAAGTGTCCAAACACCTCAAGAAACAAATAAAACAAAAACTATTCAGTATTATCCATTCAGTATAATATCAATATTTTAAATAGTGGACAAACGTGATGTCAATCTTTATGTAAATGGCAAGTTTAATGCATAAGTTCAAAATGCTTGCTCATATTTATGGTGCAAACAAAAGGAGAACATTAGTGTCCTGCTTATTAAACTATTAGATGTCAGCAGAGGCAGATTATGGGCCTTGAAAAAAAAAAATCACACACAAACACATACCGTATTTTCTATGTATAAGACGCACCTTTTTTTAAAAAAAAATAGGGTCTTTAAAAACAGGGTGCGTCTTATACAGGGGGGTTACAATTTAGAGTCTAGAGTCAGACTGCGGCTGGATGTTAAAATGATGTCTAGACTGCAGCTCCCTCGCCTCAAAAGCTTTCTTACCTTTGTGGATCATCCACCGAGCGGGACTGCGGTCATAATATGAAGTCCCACAGTGGCCAAGACTGGGATATGAAGTCCCGCGGTCACAGGCTGTGACTTCATTTCCCAGTCTCAGCTACCGCAGGACGTCATATTGTGGCTGCAGTCCCGCTCGGTGGATGATCCGCAAAGGTAAGAAACCTGAAAGCGGGGAGAGAGTCCCAAAATTAAGGTGTGTCTTATACAGGGGTGCATCTTGTACATGGGGAAATATGGTTTATATACACAGTATATATGTAGTCAGTTATGTAAAATAAAGGGTGTTATGTTAAAGAGCTACACTCACATATTAACCACTGACTATTTTTTTACAAGTAGTATATAACATGTTGGTCATCACCCAATACAGACACCATCCTAGTGACCCCCACCCATTTACTTTTACGATCCCACTCTGCTTTAAATAAAAGAGGGGCTGCTCGGTGTCCTTAAATTCCCTGTAAGTCATATGGCCAGTCTTCCCCTGAATGGAAGACACACTGAATTTATCTTGCCTTCCTACAAAATGATAATATCCAAACTAATCCTCTGCATACTGTTTGATATCCACAACAATCTTGTACTGTGAGTAGCAATAGAGACTGTATTGTTTCAGACCATATCATTTATTATGGTACTTACTAGTTTTCTCAGATTCACGATCTCCTGTTCTCAATTAATATAAAACATACATTTTACAACAACATTAGGTTTATAATTCACAAAATTAATGAACAAAAACATCTTAATGTGAATACATTTAGAAAACAATACAAAAAGGATGTGTAATTTATTGTTGCAGGACTCTTTCATTCCATTTCTTAATATTGTTTTAAAGGGCTTATTTGGCCCTGCAAAATAGGCTCGGCCTTGAATGGACAAAAATAATAAAAGTGGTAAAAAATCTACTAGGACTATCAGAGCACACTAATTGTGGTATTGTCATGCAGGCCAGAGCTATATACCCTTTGAGTGGGTTTGTCTTTAGCAAAGCTCCTTCAGCCTACCACATCCAAAAACTAATGCATGTGCAGATTGCGGCTATACAGCTGTCTATAAATAGAACTCAGTATATAAATAAACTTTTTTTTAGCTGACATCCACCCTGGAGGACCTACCACCAGCACTAAATACAGAGCCGTGTCCGCCTTCTTCACTATATTAGTAGCATGCCACAGCTCTGTAGATGCTGCTGGGCGTAGTAGCAGCAGCATCTACAGAGCAACTATCTATTACTTTGGAGGTCTCCCCAGGGAGAGGGGCCCATGGCGTAAGCCCCAGTTCAAAACCCCACAGGGGCGACACTGTAGTAGAATTCTTCCCATACATGCACACGTCTTCACAATTTCCCCAAAGATTTCAAGTATTATTATAACACTGTGTAACTATGTTAGAAATATAATCCAAATTTAAGGCTGTCATGTTCATGAATATGTTGAGGTTTTTTGAAGAAACATATAATATGTAACACATCAATAATTTAATAATAAATTAATTATAAAGACGCCATATTGAAAAATTACTAAAACCGGAATTATTTAGTAGACATCAGTAGAAGTCACATGAGTCATATTTCTTGGATCCTTATTATGCATTATTTCAAATAAACATAAAATAAATAAAAAGAATAGATTTATATTTGTATATTTTTGGACTGAGGTACCCCCATTACTCAGGATCAAGTGCAAAGACCACAGTTAAAAAGAACAAACGGTGGTTGGTAATTTTCAAACATATACACAAATTGTCTGCAAAACTATATTCATTCTGGTAATTTACCCTTATTTATTATCAAGATAACTTGCTTTGCAACATACCTAAATATTAGTAACAATTGTAAAAAAAATTTCACGAAAATAAAATAAATTACGCATTGCATAGTAAGTTCCATCATAGATAATTACAGTAAGACAGACAGTGTACATTAATAGTTTCCTTACCTGATATGAAGTATTCAGTATGTTTCCTTGTTGATTTTCATTAGCTGGTATTTGAGAACTACTTGAAGTTAAGACAATTAAGTCATTTTTGGGTTTGAGTGAGTTAGAACACACTCTGTATTGAGTTTGTTGAGTATACATCCAACTACCTCCAGCGTTTGAACAGATCTTGCAATTTTCCTTCAATTCACTAACCTCATCTCAGTATTTTTGCCATTTTAAAATGGTGAAGACAATAAGAACAATAAGGAATATGCTTGAGATTATGCAAATGACTACAACTAAGTAAACATTTGTATCAGATAACTCATCAGTATATTTTTTTGACTTATGATTATTATTCTGAATTTCCTCTGAATTTTAGTTACCAGGTGTCCAGCTTGAGCAGACTTTAATGTTTTAATTGTCATTGTTGAAAAAAGTAGGGGGAACTTGGGTGCCTTGTCATTAATATCATCTATGAAAATATGTAGTGTCATGTTTGAGCTAAGTGGTGGAAGACCAGCATCAGTGGCTTTTATTTGGCATTGGAAATGTTTAACTTGTTCACATTCAAATTATACTATGGCAAACATCTTTCCATTCTCAGGATTCAAGGATATATAAGAAGATATGGGGCTTATAATATAATGCATGATATAATGTAGCTGACTCTAGACCACATCCCAAAATATTTGTAGAAATAATAAACAGATCAACTTGCTTCTTTGTTGATAATCCCTTTTTATATTGGTAATTTCTAAAAAAAAATATCCAGACTCTAGAAGATACTCTGTCCAGTTACTAAGGCACGCACGCTATCTGAGAATCCAGGAAACGTAAAAACAAAATCTATCATGGCGATATTTTCACAGCAATGGAGAAATACACTAACCCTTCCACTTGCATAAGTTGGTGTTAAGTGACATCTAGTGCCTGATTTTATGTTGCAACTAAAGTGTAAGTACCATGTGTATTTTTTAAACTCCTACTATATTTATTACTTTTAAATCATTATTTTCTAGATAGTTTTTTACTTTTTGTGGCAATGTTGCAATATTTGTAAGCATTAATGTTTTATATTTTCATCTAAAAATATATAATGCAATCCTTGTTTTATCTCTTCATTTTCTTAAATAAAAATATACCATCCATTAAAGTGATATTTAAGAGGCATGTAATTATTCTTATTGCAAAATATAAACATTCAAACTTTGCACATTAAGGAAAAAGAAAAGAGACTCTTGGATAAAGTTATAAAATACAGAAAAATAAAAAATACTAGAATTGTATTAACCAACACCTAAATAAAATCTTCTTGCATGTTCCAAAAACCAAACATCCCCAAAAAAAATCTAGTTTGAAGTGAAAATTACTTGGAGTTCATAGGTTTTACAGTACATGGCAAGGCTAATTCAAAGATTGAGAGTAACAGCAAACTTTCTCTCTCTCTTTCTCTCTCTCTCTCTCTCTCTAT
>WWET01000520.1:572728-584202 GCA_011038615.1 Limnodynastes dumerilii
ATATATATATATATATTTATATATATACAATGCACCTACCATTGACTTAATTTCATTTTGTAACTACACTGATGATAAATGATGTCAGCAACTACTTATTCAATTATATTTACAGAAACCATTATTACAGTGAATGAAATCACTTAATCTAACCAATATTTGTATGTTTCCATTTTTAATACAAAATATTCACTTGCACTGTTTTCAAAACTCAAAAACTTCAGAACACCTCAAACAGTGAACCATTATTCTAGAAATTAGTATTTTAAATTCCAGTTCAAATGTATTTTAAGAGAAAACTGAATCACTTAATTTGTTTTATTTTCATTTTTTATTTTTTTTAATTTAATTAGCTTACAAAAATATTAAAAGGCACAAAAAGGTTGGCTATTTAAAATACTTAGAAAAAAATGCTTTGACACATATAATTGTGTGGCCTCTGTATTACACACCTAATTTTTTTTTTCTATGCATTTTCATTTTTTAAAGATATATTTATTTACTTTGCTGTGTGTCCTTGTGCCTTTAGACTCTTCTATAGAATAATATAGTCCTTGTTTGTTATATAATATAACATATAAGCTGACCAAGGACTAAATCAGCAACATTTAATTTTTTTTTCTCATAAACTCATTCTATTTACTACTATACCATAGATCATTTAAAGTACTACCTGTATTATAAAGTAAACTATAACCAGAAACTAAAATTAACAAAATGTTCTCATTTTAGCTTTATCACTATAAAATCAAATGTAATAATAATAATAATAATAATAATAATAATGTATTATAGAGCCATGTGCATTGTATATACATTAATATCTATATACTTATGTTGCTTTGTTGGAAATCATTTTTAACTTGATAAAATATTATTAAAATTTATAAATTATTTATTTAAATTTAAGTTTAATTTAAAAATGTTAACAACAGAATAGCAGAACAATGGGTTTAGCTTAATGACAGCAAATATATGTGAAAACTAATTCTGGAAAGAATAACAATAAAAGTTCTTTAATAAAAAATGCAGAAAAAGAGTACTTAAACCAAAAAGTCTAAAACATGTGTGCAACAAAAAATATATTCACTGAGAAAAAAAAGGGAGCCTCCGGCGCGAACCTCAAGCTGTGAGGATGAATATTGCAGATTCCCCAAAAGACACAATAAACTCAGAAGAACACAGCAAAAATAAAACTAAAGTATAAAAAACAATGTATGAATTCACCAAGAGCAACCAAGTAGTCTAAAAACTGATTGTTTTATAGTACACAAACAAATTTAAATATATAATAAAATAAATAAATATGCTGCTGTATTGCTTCATAAGGAGGAACTGCTAAGTGTAATACAATAATCGATTAGACCACACCCAAACAGTATTGCAAGCAAATTATGATTGAATGGAAGGGTATAGATATCTAGCTCCGTAGATGATATGAGAGCTGCTATAGTAATATATAAATCCCAATAAGATTATTTTCAGGGTGATACACACGTGGACAAGAACAGGCACAAACAATCCAATCCTGGAATATGGAGAATTAGCAAAAGGTCTTTCAATGTAGAAATGTTACCTTAAATAGAAGCCAGGTGGAAAATAAGATACTCACAGCCCGGAGGTGTAATAAGCAGACAGGTCCGCAGTACGGGGTTCTTTTACCCATTGCCTGGCCGTGGTACAGTGGCACAAACGGTTAATGAGCCGGAGGGTGGTAATGGTAGCCAGAATCACAGTAGGAGGATCTCCTACCCGTTATATGGCCGTAGTGCAGTGGTATGTATCCCCGCAGCCACAGGGTAACTGATCAGAAGGATTTCCCACGTAAGTGATGGTATTGAAGAGAGCGCTCACGTCTCAGCGATCTGACACCGTGGGTATAGTTTAGCAGGTGTAGAGTTACAATATCAATTCGGAAGATGGACAGCAGCAACAGTAAAAACAGCAAGGATAAAATCCGCTTACGCATTTTGTCCCGCTCCTGGGACTTTCTTCTGAAAAAATATATTCAGCCTTTACTATTTATCAAAACAGGTACTTTTTAAGTGCCAGTAATAACTAAAAAGGAAAAACATCAAGATTGAATATTATCTTTTGGTAAAATTAAAAAGGTTTTCAGGTAATCTTGTTGTCAGTAGAATAACTTGCTACTTGTAAAATAGAAGCCAGCCTGCTATAGACCCTTCCTAGACTGTTGTATTATGGTATTCACTTCTGTAGATGCAGATATTTTTATATGCATTTTGTCCATCTGGATGTTGGAATCTTCATTTAAACAGATGTATTTTGGTGAAAGAGATAAGCAGTAAAATAAATGTTAAATAAATTTGAATCATTCTCTACAAAAGTAACGTATTTATTTGTGTTAAGTTGGGTTTGTTACTAAGGAATCCAGACTAGCAATCTTGCTTTGTTTGGATCCCTGAAAGCATTGCCAGCATGGATTCGAAACCAGATCCCTGCCTTTTCCACACATTCAAGGTGCATCTGAATGCTTTTCTGCCAATGATGAACACAACAATTGTAGCCACTTTGGAAGGGTTGTGGGGCTGCCTAGCATTGAGTCTAGCTATTCCACCAAATGTGGTTTCCCCACCAACACTATCATGACCACACCCTAAAGTAAAAAGGAGTGCTAGATCCAACAGTGAACTGTTTGATAATCTTACTTGGAATTAATTTAAACAGATTGAAGGGATATGCAATTGGGCTGATCCTGTAAAAATAAAATATTGGAAAAGTGAATTTATCACTTTCAGAATGCAGAGAACTAAAAGTGTTACCAGAACTCCAACATTATTTCTTGAGAGCTACTGAATTTATTTTAACTGAAATTATATCACCTTTAGTTTCCAGATGTACCTCCAGATTCCTGGGATGGCCATGGGCACCAGATTCGCGTCTATCTTTGCCAAACGATACATGGGTAAATTCAAGGAGATAAGGTTAATTGGTGGCAGTGGGGTTTTTTAGGGAACGTCTGGTGCTTTATAGAAAATATCTAGATGACCTCACCAAATCAATTAATTCTCTTTGGTCTTTTTAGATCTGACTTTCTCAGTTAAAACATGAAAGGTAATAATTAAATTAAAAGCAATAATAATATACATTATGAGAGCAATCATCATAAATCTTGAGTGAAACACATTTCTCTGGTATGTAAATTTTGGAGGGATTTTTGGAGGGTTGTGAAGATAATACTGTGTACACTCCCTGTGTGTTGCTACTATGACTGCAGTGAGGAGTACAATATGGGTTACCCCCAAAATCTTTACCCCACCTTAGGTGGAGAAAATATATCATACAATAACAAACAAACACAGCAACCAACACAAAGCAATTTCAAAGTCCTCTCATTTGTTTTAAAAACCTTCAAATTACTCGGATCTTCAATTTACAGCTCAAGTCCAATGTCCTGACTCTGGCAGATAAGTAAATTTTTATACCTTAATTTTCAACCTATAGCAAAAGCTATTTTTTTCACCAGTAGTGATAGTCTCTCCACCAAAAACAGCAATTATATCCTAATAACTCCCTACAAAACTGCCCTCAATGAAAAATAGAAGAAGACATACACATCCGGACTGGATTTACACTTCCATTTGTGCTATTTTTCCTGTGCGTACTTTTCAGTACGGATGATCTGAGCATGGAAATCCATTAGGCACGGACTTCAAATCTGTGCTTAGTGAGATGCGTCCGAATGGGCCTGCCAGTCCTCCGTACATGGAAAGTTAAGTGAAAGTGGGTGGGGGGAGGCATTTAAATGGCCTTATATGGGCGTGGTTAGGAAAGTACGCACGTACCTTAGCAACTTAAGCTCAAATAGACACACGTAGAGTTAAGGTGCCCTATGGTGGTGGACGTCAGCTTAAGTCCGTAAGTTCGAGGGAAGTGTCAAGGGTGTTGCCCTGCCACTTAGGTGTGTATTTTTGCGAATCCTTGCGTACTTATTTCACACTTAAGTGTGAATACGGTCCCCCATCATCATTCATTGTGTCTTAGTGATAGAAATTTTGCACTTATAAAAGTTCTCTTAAAGTCAGCCTCTCAACAATCCTCCACGTCTGTACTTTCCTTCAGTCTTTCCTCTTGACCTGCACCATTCAGTTAGATGGTTATCTCATCAATGTAATAAAAGAACACACCTCCCCGCAGGTTTCTATGTGTCCTACACTCTCAAATAAAATAAATACATTTTTATTGTATTTAAAAAACAGCAATCCAAACATCCAAACGGGCACACTCTTTATACAGCAGATAGGCACAGTGATGGAATGCTAGTTGGCATAAAGAGCTGCTTGCTTACACTGTCTCCTCCATTTAGTGGCCGATGCTGGTGTGATACTCTGCTTCCACTAAAGCATTTTGACCTATTATTGTCTTTTTCAAGGTGTGACATACATATGACAGGGGTCTTTTTTAAATGTCTCCATTATGTCATCATAGCGCAACTCCAGGGATCCAATGTACTTTCCAAACCTAATATCCTTCTTTACCATAAAACATCCACTAATGATAGGAGGGAGTCCTATATTCATGAGGGATTGATATACATAAAGGGTCAGATCCTGACCTACGTGCACAATACAGGTGTGCAAGATCGTTACGGACAATTGAGTAGTGGGTAGTGCACGCCCCTTGACACTTATGTGTCCAGATTCCTACTTTTAAATTTAAGATTAGGTCTGCATTCTTATGGTTTGCGATAAGTAAGTCAGCAGGAGAGATAAGTGCAGATGTAATAACCACAGGAGATCAGATTCTAGCTGACATTTTTAAGTATGTAATAGGAAAGTAATAGTTAGAATCTGATTGGTTGCTATGGGCAACTCTTCCATTTTTCCTTTACCGCAGCTTAGTAAATCTAGCCCCAAGACTAGATGGTATTAGTTGTGGTGAGTATAACACCTGGACAGTTAAGTGCATATAGAATAGCACAGAAGCTATGATGCACCAAACTTGGATAGTATTAGGTACCATGTGAATATCAGCAGAATATGTAAGTGCAGATGAGACAAACAGTCACATGGCACAAGACCACACACACACACACACACACATACACCCACACATACACCCAGGGTAGGAAGGGTGGAGAAAAAGTGGAAAGGAAAGTAACAACAGACCTGGGATCAAATATATAAGTTAATGCTGAAAGGCAGGGAAGCAGGTAATTACAGTGACTTAACAGTAAAATCCGCAACAGAGAGCAGGCCTCCCTGTTATTTAAACAATAGTCCGTCAATCATATACTAAGCCTGGTAACCAGCTCCTGCCATTTGATAGAGGAACAAACATATTACAGAGAGTACGTCCTGTTTACCTAGAAACCAGGATGCAGAGCAGTAACAAAATGATTTTGGATAGATCTTTAAAAATGGCTGCATATAAAATAAGCACATCTTGCCTACCAATCAGTAGATGTCTCCACCCAGACAGCAGGATAGAAACTTCTACTGATCACTGGCTGTAGCCTCTACAAAAGGTGTCCCTGCACTTTGTTGTAGGCTAGGTGCAGTAACCTCAGCACCCAGGTTTATTGAGCAGATCAATGGAATTTTAAAATTAACTGACTAACTCATAAATAATAGTTCTTATAGTCTGAGATCAAGTGATATATCGTTTTTTGTATTTTCACCCATTTTATTGTTATTTTCTACCTTTCCACCCTCAGAGCACAGTTTTCTGTAATGTATTGACAGTGTTGGAGATATCACTAATGGCTCCTGGATGCAGCTTCTCCAGGCTCTGCAGATCACCAAATTCAGCAACAAGCATACATCCCATGTAGCTTCACACCCAAGTAACGGTACTACAATACAATTTTTATGTGATCAGATTCCCAAATGTATAAAGATGATGAGGGATCCAAAATTGCAGAGTCACAATATCCACATATCTGTGACAATATCACATATCTGCTTACCAATTCCCTAACAACAACAGATTTTCGGTACCCACAGCTGACCTTAAGATTTCATATTGCAGTAAAAAAAAAATGGGAGTTGTGCGCAAGTATAAATCAGTAAGACTGTACTGTACATATGTAATAACAATTCCCATCTACTTGCAATTGTATTTCAGCCTCTCCGTAGCTGTAGGTAGTGTCATTCCTCATCAGTCTGGATAGGCCACAATCCAATCAGAGCAGGTTTCATGGATGCATGTGCATGCGCAGGATGGGAAATCACACGCAATCTCATCCAAATACTCAGAAAAAGAGGGGGGGAAACAGATCTTAGCATCTAGCCCTTTGTTTTTAATACTGTACTAAGCTGACCTCTTGTTCCCTCCCAGTAATTAATATTTAGTGTAATGTGTTTAAACAACTGATATTGACTTGTGCATCACATATTGTTCCTCATATATTGAATTACATGTATACTGAAACGTCAAATATTGTCTGTAAGACATCTATAATATAGATATATAATATTGGGATTTTACATAACTAGACAATAAAATTATTTTAAATATTAGATTTATTATCTGTTTGTATTATTTTTGTTCCAGAAAATAATTCTCCAAACATTTTTTTATCTTCTGCTCTTATTTCTTATATATTAATGCAAAGTGTCACAGTCACCTGAAAAAACTTCTTCAAAGCCTGCAGGTTCTTCTGTATCTTGCATGAAGGTCATGGAATGATGTAAGTGCCTAGTATTTGTCATTACTGTCAAGGCCACCTCAAGAAGCCTTCTCTACAAAAGACTATGACCATTATAACAGCAGACAGTGACAGAGAAGAGTTGTGTGTTTCCAAAATGTGTCCCTGTCACTACCTTAAATTCAGTATACATTTAGAAGTTTAGTACTGTACATATTTCCATTTAAGATGCAGTAATAGATTGTGCTGTAATATACTACTGTATGGCATTTATATAAACAATTTTTTCCCTATCACAAATTAAAAACTCCTACAATTGTAAAGGACACAATTCAGTATTATAAATTTTACAATTTTAATTTAGATTCTTTAGATTTAATGTATATTGTTAGATTTTTTAAAAAAAATTATACACTGTAATCTCTATTTACAATCGTTGTACAGTTTTTTGTGTTGTTTTTCTTTATTTAAGTGAAATGTTTTTGTATTTGTGTTTTATTTGCCAGCAATATGCTATTATGACATTTCCATCACTTTCTGCTAAGACCACATCAAATGAGCATTAATCTGTTAGCATTTACTTTCTAACATGTCAAAGTCTCCAATTCAAGAAAGTTGACAAAAAGTAATGAAACCAGCATTGATGTCTCTGCTTCTGGGATATTGAACAGCTGTATGACCTTCTGTTGAATTCTCACTTCTTCAAACAGTTTTAAAAATAAAAAGCTTTGGATCCAAACTCACCAACCAAGTGTTTGCTCTACAGAAAAAATAAATTGTAACTTACTGTAAAATGTAACTTGAATAATCACAGCTAAACATAGTAGAAAATATTTATTATATCTTGTTAAACAAAATTTTAAATATTGTTATGTTAAAAGAAATCGTCAAATCTTATCAAAATTAGTTTAAAAGCAATTTATACACAAAATGGAAGTTAAATCACCCCCAATGATGCCTTTTCGAAATCACCATTTATAACATAGGGCCTGATTCAGAGGCTGAAAATAAGAACTTAAAGTTACACTTGGGCAAAACCATGTTGATTTCAGGGGGAGTCAAGTTAATTTTATTCTATGCATGCAGGGAGAATGCTTTGCTTTTACTTATTGCACACAGATACCTGATCAGCTTCACTTTTAAACTGCTAATTAGACTTGAGCTGGGAAACATCACCTTTTAACTATAATACTGTTGCAACAAATTAAATTTGACTCCCCTGAAATCAACATGGTTTTGCCCAGGTGTAACTTTAAGTTCTTATTTTCAGCCTCTGAATCAGGCCCATACCAACTAAAATCGCCCAAAAAAGGAGCTGGGTGTGAGTGTTGATTTTGTAAAAAACAATTATATTCACTTTGTAAAAAATCCCATGAAAAAATAACAAAATATCCCTTTGTAATGTTTGAATACATGTCATACATAATTAACCCTTAGCATGCTGTCGCTTTTAGTACTACATGGCACAGCAGGCCCATGTCTGGCAAGACATACTGTGACTTGTAGTACCACAAACAGCAGCATGCTAAGGTGACCGGGGCTAATGCAGCATGTATTATGTAAAAATAAAGTAAAGTTTACCCCATAATACTGTCTGTGACCTTTAAAATGTATATGAAAATGTTCCCCATAATACTGTAACTTTTATAAACAGTAAAGCTCAGATACTGCTTTTCATTCTAACATGTTCATTTCACAACATGATGGGCAAGTTAGATTGCAGTCCATTAGTAAATGTTAAATTAAAGGTTTATATTAAAGGTTTGTTTATTTACCACTTAACAGCTGCTGACTCAGACAATTATTATTATTATTATTATTAATAACGTTTATTTATTCATATGGCACCACACGGTATCCGCAGCGCCGTACAGAGGCAATGGCAAAGCCAATAGTTACAATACAATAATTAACAGAAGTTATAAAAACCATGAATAGGGAATACAATACATGTACAAAACAAAAATTAAATAAAGTACAAAAATAGCTGAATATGTAAGGAAAATAAAGATGCTAGATATGTGTGTAGGAGCAGATGAATAAGGAGAGAGATAGACAGTAAAGAGGAAACAGGAGACTCAGTGATGATGATGGGGAGGGCAGGTAAGCTTAGGTGGAGGAAGGGTAGGCTAGCCTGAAGAAGCTTGTTTTAAGGGAGCGTTTGAAGGATTGGAGGGTGCTGGATTGGCTGATAGAATGTGGTTGGTTGTTCCAATGGAGAGGGGCGGCCCGGTAGAAGTCTTGGATGTGGGAGTGAGAGGTAGTTATCAGGTTGGAATTGAGGCGATGGACACCAGCAGAGCGGAGGTGACTGGAGGGAGTGTGGATGGAGATAAGGGAGGAGAGGTAGGGAATGGTGGAGGAGGAGAGAGTCTTGTAAGTTGTGGTGAGGAGCTTGAAGAGAATTCTGAAAGGGACAGGAAGCCTGTGTAGAGATTAAGAGAGAGGGGAGGTGGAGGCAGTGCATTGAGAGAGAAATATGAGCCTGGATGCAGCATTTAGTATAGATTGTAGGGGTATGAGACGGGCCAGAGAGGAGAATGTTGCAGTAGTCCAGACGGGAGATAATGAGAGTGAATGAGTGTTTTAGAGGCATCTGCTGTTAAGAAGGGTCTGATGTGAGCAATGTTGCGGAGATGATAGTCCAGGATGGCACCCAGGCAGTGGGCTTGGGTGGAGGAGGAGATGGTGGAGTCGCCAATAGTCATAGAGATATTTGAGGTGGAGGGGATACGTGAAGGAGGGAAGACTACGATTTCCGATTTGTCCATGTTAAGTTTGATAAAACACTCGGACATCCATGAGGAGATGGCCGAGAGGCAATCTGACACTTTTGACAGAAGTTCGGGGGAGAGGTCAGGGGAGGAGAGATAGATTTGATTTTTGTTGGCATAGAGGTGGTACTGAAAGCCAAAGGAGCTGATGAGGTCACGCAGAGAGGTGGTATAGAGAACAGAAGGGAACCAAGAACTTAGCCCTGTGCATGCCAATGGGAAGAGGAGTACTAGGGGAAGAGGAGCTAGGGGTTGCTACAGAGAAGGAGTGGTCCAAGAAATAGGAGGAGAACCAGGAGTGGACAGTGCCAGAGGCCAAGGGAGTGAAGGGTGTGGAGCAGGAGAGGGTGATCAGTGGTGTCAAAGGCTGCTGATAGATCCAGGAGGATGAGAAGGGAGAAGTGGCCCTTAGATTTGGCAGAAAGGAGATCATTTGTGACCTTAGTCAGGGCAGTTTCAGTGGAGTGCAGGGAGTGGAAAACAAGATTAGAGAGGATTCAGGATGGAGTGGTCAGCAAGGTAGCCAATTAGACGCTTGTAAACAAGCCATTAAAGAAACCTGGAGCCGAAGGGCAGGAGGGAGATGGGTCAATAGTTGGAGGGTGAGGTGTGGTCAAGGTTGGGTTTTTTAAGGATGGGGAGACAAGAGCATGTTTAAAGGGGGAGGGGAAGAAGCCAGAGGAGAGGGATAAGTTAAAGAGGTGGGCAAGATGAGAGCAGGTGGAGAGAGAGATAGAGACCAGAGAAGGCTAGAGGGGATGGGATCAAGTGGGCATGTTGATGGAGGGGATGACAAAAGAAGTGAGTGGATTTCTTCAGCTGAGGTAGGGATGAAAGTAGACATTGGTGGGTGGCTAGGAAAAGGATGAAAGGGTGAAGATTGTGATGGAAGAGAGGTGATGGTGGAGGAGATGGAGCTCCTGATGGAGTCAATCTTGGAAGTAAAGAAGGTGGCAAAGTCAGCGGCAGAAATGGAGAGAGGGAGAGGGGGGTAGGAGGGGGGGAGAGAAGAGAGTTGAAGGTGGCAAAGAGGCGGCGGGGGTTAGATGATTGGGAGGGACTTAAAGAAGGATTGTTTGGCAAGGGCGAGGGCAGAGCTAAAAGAGGAGAGCATGGAGAGACAATGAAGTTGACATCACCCATTCAACTCACAGAATTAGCCGTACACTTTTATGTAGGACACTGAATAGTTGATGTTATCTCCATTGTCTGATTTCCGTAGGAGGCTGTTAACTGATAACTGGTAAGTAAACAAATGTTTAATGATTTCTGAAGCCTTATTCAACTTTTTCCAGCAGGTTGACCCACCATGCATGATAGAGATTTCCCTGATATTGGGATAGTTTTAACTAAGCACAACTTTTCAAAGTGTCCCCCATGATACTGTCCATGACCTTAAAAATGTATATTAAAATATCCCACATAATACTGTCCTTGACCTTTAAAATGTAGAAAAATGTGTAAAAAATAATAAAAGTAGTTTTTTTTATTTGCTTACAGTTCTGAAGTCTTTTTCTGCTGACTTGAATGAAGATATCCGGAGCCTCCATTAGGGATGTTCATAGGAGATGCGACAGGGAGGTGCATCTTTAAATGGCTCCCTCTGCAAATGACAGCTCTGTCACTTGAGGTCCCCTAATTATACCGTCTAACAGCCCAGACAGAAATCACCAGCACAAAGTGCCCCTTAGTAAATCCAGAGAGTTGGAAACGCTGGATAAATCACCCTTAGTAAATCCGACTGTGAACTTGATTTTTAGTTTGATCTCTCTTTGATCATGGATTACATTGAATAATGTTTATTTGACCACCTGACCTGTGTATGTGAAATTGGTGTTTGCAGTGATTTATTTTATGATCATAGCTACTTTACTTTTATTTACTCTGACCCCTTTGACTGTTTCAGAATCTAAAAATATATGATCTTTATAAAAAAAATACCAATTTATAACCAGTTTATGTCACCTGACCTGTTGAAATTGGTGTTTGCAGTGATTTATTTTATGATCATAGCTACTTTACTTTTATTTACTCTGACCCCTTTGACTGTTTCAGAATCTAAAAATATATGATCTTTATAAAAAAAAAAA
>WWET01000520.1:591266-603930 GCA_011038615.1 Limnodynastes dumerilii
ATATATATATATATATTTAAAGTTAGAAATGATTGATTGATTGATTGAGTGATTGACTGACCAATCCAATTTGTGTGATTTCAATATATAAATAAAATACATAATTACAACACTTAAAGACATTCTCAATACAGGTAAAAAAGGAGAAGAACATTACATATAAAAGCAGTTACAAAGCCACTAACCATAAAAGGTTAAAAACTAGTTGTATAAGGACATAGGAATTTACATTGAAACGACAACAGTAATAAAAGGAGAACATATAGACAGGCTTAAAGACCCTGTTGAAATTTCAAAACAGCACCAGAGATCCTCCATCATGGTTGTTTAGAAGATGATCTAACTATAATGAGCCAAAGCTTAGCATTATATGCATTCAAAAGAGTGCTGGAAATCCATGGCAAACAAAGGGAAATCAGAGTCCCCTACATATTCAACCACAAGAGCTATGTGGCGGGAAAAGGATAGGATCTTTTAAGTGCTAATTGTGTTTGCATGTAATATCATCTGCTGTCTCTTGCTATTAATGTTGTATATGTTTCCCATGTGTATAATTCTCCAATCAGACTCTTCTAAACAGATGGTCATATCCCTATAAGTGTAATTTTCATAGTGCTTCCAGTGAATGAAAAGAAAGTAATTAAAATATGGTACATTTTGTACTGGAAAAACAAGTATGAGAGGCAATATGGCCTCTTTGAGCTTGAATCCTAAAAGAAATTACAGTGTGGTCATCAAATATAAATATTACCATATTGCAGCAATCCAGATTGATATGTGTGCAATAATATTCATATGATCCAATTTTAGCTCTGACTTTGACAGTCCACCCTTTTAGATAGTGTAATCATTACATTATTGCATCATATTAAAGTGAGGGATCATATGCCAGTACATCTGAGATATGAGTTGTAACCCCCAGCATAACAGCATAAGGCAATTCTATGGACGCTGAGCATTGTGCTATTGTCTTGACCCTGGGTACCATTCTCATCAATCAACATAATCCCTTCCTTCTGAACTGGGCAAAACTGTTATCATGCAGATATAACGGCACTCTTGTGTCAATATCAGCTTCTGGGGTGCTCAGAAGGATAATCAGATATATACAGAAATAGATGGCACTCCCAGACTGGATAATGCAACAACACAGGTTTAATCTGATGTTTCAGAGACTTAAAGGTCTCTGAAACGTTGGTTTAAACCTGTGTTGTTGAATTAATCAGTTATCCAAACACCATTTTACTCAACTTGATAGTAATGTTTACTAGGAACTTATCAGTTTTTGATCAACAGCCATCAATTTACACACCTGAGAAATGGATATTCTGATCAATCTGTACACATAAATGATAAAATTTTCCCATTAACCTTATTGTCAATATCTAAAAGTAATAACCATACCAAATCATTCTGAATTACATAAAATTACTCTGTAGCAGGGATGTGAGACATTTTGGTCAGTATAGATTTATGCGTAGACTAATCTGCAGATGCTTTCTTATACATGAATCCATGCACTGCTTCTGTTAAGCTCAGAAAAAAGCTTTCTGAGCTACTGATCTACTAATCCATGTCTATAATAACTTGTTGCATCCTTGTCCACAATCCATTAACTTCCAGAGGAGAGTTTCGTACAGGGAAGAAATAATCCTTTCATATTGTTCTGATGCTTTACCATGAGACAATGAGAAAAATTATAATACATAACATAATCCATGCTAAATTTTAAACTAACAAAATCATTATTTTTCTCATTTGTGTCAGTGTTGTATGTGTGCAACAACTCTATAACAGTCAGGTGTGTGTTATGTAATGTTGTTGTCCAACTTTAAGGCTATAATCTCTCATAGAGTATTGTCGTTTAGTACAGCCTACACAGTGCATAAGTTCTTGTATCTATCTGTTATGATACCTCCTGTCAATATAAGTGGTCTTCTGTCAAGTGCCACAATAAACAGCAGATTTAAGTATCCCACACAGTGTACCTGCACCAATACATTTATTTAAAATTAGAGATTAAAATTAAACTTATCAAAAATTCCATATACTTCCACTCTTTGTGTCTTAAGGAACACATACAATAGGGAAATTTGTCTGTCTGTCTGTCTGTCTGTCTAGGGGTACCAATATTTCTTGGTAAATTTAAAAGTGTATGTACTGCATGATGTGTATGTAATGCAAAATTCTGTCCTAATCTGATATTGCTGTCTTCAAACTGGATGGTTAATGCTACTTAATTATGCACAGTAATACGCTATAGCAGTGCTCCTCAACCAGTGTGCCATGGCACACCAGTGTGCCATGGAATGTTGCCAAGTGTGCCACAGTGCAATGCCTTCAACAGGAGAAAAAGTACTGGAAGACCTTGCCTTAAGGAAATAAGGGGATACTGGGGAGGCTGCAGACACATGAATGGGAACTACTAGGGAGGCTGGAGGCACATGAATGGGGACTACTGGAGAGGCTGCAGACACATGATGGGAGCTACTGGGGAGGCTGCAGATGCATGATGGGGGCTAACATAGTTAAATTAGTTATAAGATAAAAGTTATTAGCTGCGATTTAAAATTTTATCAAATAAAAAATAACAAATGTAATATCTGTTTATGCACTTTATAATTCCTGCTTTTTTTTTTTAATATTTTGCTTTTGGTGTGCCACGGAATTCTAGGAAGGGATTCGGTGTGCCGAGGGTGGGAAAAGGTTGAAGAGCACTGCTATAGGTCTATGAGAGGAAGATGCATAAAAAGGAATAAAGAGAAAAGACAGACAAAATAGAGAAAGTAGACAATAGAAATGTAAATTAGACAACTGAATTAACTAAGGGGTATATTTGCAAAAGTCAATTTTTTTCAAGCGATTTGAAATCGACCGATCTTGCAGCGATTTTACCGTGATTTTTTAGCAAAAATAGTGGTATTCACGAACCGACGCTTTTTCAACGCGATTTTAAATCCCTGTTGATATGCATCGATTTTTGAAGGACTAAATCGCCGTCACATTATATTAAAAAAAACAAACAAAAAACAGAAGTGCAGCATGTCTGGAATGCTTAGCATGGCTGGACTGATAGAACTACAAGGCTCAGCATTGCTGAGCCTTGTAGTAATATCAGCGTCAGCATGTTAAGTCTTCTAAGCATGCTGCGCTGTCTCCGGTGCCGAAAAAAAAAATACAGTGTGGAAAAAACATACACAAATACATGTACATACATGTGTGCCTAAAATATACATTTGCACAGCATAATAATGCCCCCTACCCCTAACCCTCTAGCTGAGGTCTATACTTACGTACTTACGTCACCTTGAGAAAGGCCGGAGTCTCCGGCTGAAACGCGTCGGTGTATGGGATTAGCAGCAGGACCTCTTCCTCCGTGGCGGTGTCTTTATACTTGTTCCCGGGACCGTGTTTACATCTTCCGGTGTATTGGATGCCTCCCCTTAGGTATAGAGCTCCTGCTTTCTTTTCACACCAACCCCGTATTTTGTCTTTTTTATTAATAAATTGTTCATTTTTACTGACCTCTTGTTTTTATCTTATCTTTTTATGGCATCTGTTGCTATATGTTGAGGGGATCTCATCTCAGAATCTAAAGATTTTTGGAATCTATCACTAGCAATTGGTCTGGGGCAGCGCTACACAAACAGAACTTTTCTCTATGCTACTGTTGATCGAGTTTGAGTGGAACCTCCTGTTTTCGTTTGTACCAGCTGCAGCCTACAATTAGCGTTCGGTGGAGTTCAGACTTTTGCCTATATAAATCTCATATTGTTGCCAGTAAATAAAATGAAAGTAATTAACAGATTGTAATTTTTGTACAGGAAAAAGTATGAGAGGCCTTGTGGCTCCTTTGAGCTTTAATCCAAAAGCAATAACATTGGCCCTGTTTCACACCTAAGAAGCTGATGTTTCTTGGGTGTGGACTTTTGTGTACAGGGCCACTGCGCATGCACAGTCATATAGACTACTCAATTTACCTAGTGGCCCCATACACAGATTAACTACATGCGGTCTTTAAAGACCGCAAGTAGTATTTAAGGTAAGAGGAGGCATGCCACGGCAGCCTCCGGGGTAAAATACGTAAAGTAGGTGGAGGAAGGGCGGGGGAACCTCCTTAAGAGGGAAAATACACACGGGTTGTTAAGAGTGCCCTGAGAGTCCCATTTAAGTAGACTTGGATCAGATACGTTTCCACCTTATTATCACATCCGAGATCCCCTCCATCTCCTTAAAAATCAGACTACAAAATTAAAACCCATATATCCACTTTTTTATGAAACACCAAATCACAGATCACACCCTGCACTTGCTTAATAAATATAAGACCCCTCCTCCTCATTTAAGGTATGATTCCAGATAAGACCCCCTACCTCCCTATTCAAAATCAAATCCCAGATCTCTACCATGTGTTGTTTTGCAACTTCGACTGTTCACTTTCTTCTTCCTGCATTGTAATTGGCAAATGACTATACCCATCTACCAATCAGTATGATGAGATGGCCCACCACACTCATTGGTGAATATTCACAAACATCCACCAATCAACATGCTGACAGCCTGAAAACTGCTTGTTTTTTACCTACACTTATAGTGGCCGGGGAGAATCCACTCCCTTCCTCCATGCCACCAGTCAAACTGTTATCGATTCGCCAATGGTTGTGGGGAAATTTTAGTTTAGTGTCCCTGAATCACAGCATGAAGCTACTTTGTTTTACATGCCTGGTGGTTAAACTGATCACAGCGGACAGTAATGTCCACAGTTCACATTATTAACTTAAAAGTGAAGCACTAATTTACATGATTGTATCATACACAGTGGTGCTCTCAGACCTTCTCCCTGTTCTCCCTGCTCCTTGTCATCCTTTCATATGTTGGTGGGGAAGGGGGGTCCCCTAGACAATCCCATGGTAATCATATAGAAAGTAAACTAAAGGTGCTCAGCAATATTCCTTGACTTCCATATGTGTATGTAGGTAATCCAGGTCTATAGCATCAGAAAACTTCAAAATTGAAAAGCTCTTAGCTGCACAGAGAGGTAGACCTTAAGAGACAGACTGTGTATAACATAACATTTTATTCTAACCTCCGGCCACTTTAAATTTTCATTAAATTCGACTTGTCATTTATTCTCCTTAAAATGTGCTCAGTTCAATGTCCATTATGGCCTCAATTAATCATGAGAATGAGGAAACATTGGGTTTGTTTTAATTACATGTGACACTTGTGTGATGCTGATATTACTTTACTTTGACTTCAACTGCTTTAAAAAAAGAAAAAATGACTTCTCCACTAAAGCTGAACATGAAAGGTGGAAAAACACATTCCGGGCCATAGTCACAGATACGATTTTGCGTGGCTTTCCGTGCATATATTTAGTAGCGGATTAACTGCGCATGCGTAGTACCTTTTTCCACACAAGTTACATAGGATTTATGCACGGAAGTCCATTAGGCACGGAGTTTTAAATTGCATACGTATGGAGTGGTGTGGTTGTCTTCCGTACGTGTCAAGTTAAGTAAAGTTGGGCGGGGGGAGGCATTTAAATGAGCTTTTGAGCTTATGTACGCACGTACATAAATAACATATGCACGTAAGTACACACGTACAGTTAAGGGCGCCCTATGGAATCGTAAGTCACCAACAACCCGTCCATGCTAGGGGAGTGTCATGGGAGTTTCCTTGCTATGTGCACGTGTATATTTGCGTTCTTTTGACACACCCATCTCTGAATCCAGTCCTCCATGCCTAAAAATGCACCTCTTTTTACAATGACAATAATGGACTTAAACCAGATTTAATGTCGTCACCCGACTTACGCCAGATGTTCCACAACGGAACTCCTGCCTAATTTCCGTATGATAGGATAAACTTGCGGGGGGTAGTACCATTCATCCGCATGCATAGTCTCCCGCATGGGGGCAGGGATAGACAGGCAGATGAATGTCAGTGGGCGGCGGAATGCAGATCCATGCAGACATTTTAAAACAAGGTTCTGAGCACGTAAGTTTTCAGAACTCTGCACTTGAGAGGGGAATGACAGGGGAGCTCACACGCCTGTCACATGCAGATTTACAGACCTCTGTACGTGTGGAAAAAGCACAGAGGTCTTGCTCTAATTGGTTTAGTCTTACACAGGGTTACTGCCTTATCAGAAGAGACTTAATATAAACTGGAAATTGCTCATCTTCCTGAAAAGCCTGCGGGACCGATTCATATGTTGGTGATGTATTTTGTGCACTGCACATGCCAAGAAAACTTCTGTGCACAAATATGTGCGAATCATACAAACTGACTGGGCTTTCCAATACTGAATTATGCACACGTGTGGATGTGTTTATACAATTTATATTCAATGCTAGTGAAGAATGCAACGGTGACTGGATTAGGTTTATACCAGCCCTACCCTTGGTTTCCCCTAGAGAAGGTAACAATAGACTGTATTCTAACTTAAGTAAATGTAGAATCTACGTGCGTAAATTTATGATCAGTTAAATACCAGAACCAAAATATATACGCACAGAAACCCTGGCCGACTGATTCACATACATGGAAGTCTGACTTAGGACTGATACACACACATCGGCACAGAATGAGTCCCACATGTGTGGCTAAAGGGGCAAGACTCTTAATGTGCCTTGGGTAAACTAAAATACGCACGGGAGAAGTTAATGTAGCCCTCGAACACTCGTAAGTTGAGGAACCATATTGTTTGCTGTTTGGCCACGCATCTTCTCTTACTTAGTTCAGACCACACCTGCTGCGTGTTTATAATCAATGGATGTGTGTTTATAAATTAAACAAATAAAGGTTCGTTTTTTTAAATCTTATGCTGATTTCACATTTTGTGGTAGACTTTAACCATGTAAAGTTATTATTTGTGTATAGTTTGAGGTTTTTTTTGTTACTTATTAACTTGACATTTTTATAACAAACACAATGGTCCGGATTCACAGTTACGTAGTTTTCGTCTTATGTACGTTGTTTTAAGAATTGAGCTACTACTTACCATTTCTGTACATAGATTGCATACGCAATCTATGTACAGAAATGGTATGTAGATAGCGGAAATAAGCTACTACGCATGCTTAGTAGCTCAATACTTAAAACTATGTAACTGTGAATCCGGACCAATAACATTTATATCTATTGTTAAAATAAAAACGTAATTGTAAGACCATAAAATAAGGTATGCTTCTCTTTTTCTAATATTCGCAAATGCGTATGCGAATATTCGCATTTGCGTATATTTATGTACGATTATGAAAAATTCACGTATTGCCTGGAAAGGATGACGAGGGATTGCCACATAGTGGTTGTTTGTTTTACTTATTATTTTTTTAATTATTATTTAATTTATTTTTATTAATATTAATTTATTGTTGTAAATGTTTTATGAAACTTTCTTTATGTAGTGAATCGTTATGTTTATAACTTCTTGCAGTATCTGTTTATGTTTTTTGTAAAGTATGTTATGCTTATTTTTATTTCTTGCTTTATTTCTATTTATTTTTGATTACATATGTTAATGAGAGTGTGTGCTATTTTTGGAAATAAAATTAATTTGACTTTTCCAGAGCCAAAGTCCGCACGTACCTAATTATAAGCTAGGTATGTTACACTCCCGACGCAGGGGGAGTGGTTAACTTGGTTCTTTCTTTTCTGTGAATCGGTGTTGCAGATTTTTCACGTGCGTATACTTAGGTAAGTTCGCAATTTTACTCTTAACTGTGAATCAGGTCCAATATTAATTTTTATGGTACAATTAAAGGTATAAAGAGGTTTTAAAAAAAATACGCAAGTGACCAGTGATTATTAGAACCTTCAGTAAATACTCACTTAGGACCCTGTAGCTAGTTAAGGAATTCGGCTGTCTGACTAGCAAGATGTTCCGCTATGGATCTCCATGTTTACGGAATTTAATTCCGTACGTCTAAAGATCCATCCGACAGAGCAGTGCATCCCCTTTGCCCACCTAAACTGTATAAGGTGGGCAGGGGGGAGCATGTCAATGATACAGTCTGGGTGGGATTAAAGGTTACTGCTGATCTGCACATGTGACTGAAGGCTACCCTA
Organism: Limnodynastes dumerilii; assembly: GCA_011038615.1. NCBI lineage: Eukaryota > Metazoa > Chordata > Amphibia > Anura > Limnodynastidae > Limnodynastes > Limnodynastes dumerilii. The sequence goes on from WWET01000520.1 coordinate 599,343, forward strand.
TGGTAGCGTAAGTCACCTAAAGAGCAATCAAGAGAGGGGAGTGACAGGTTGAGTTCACTTTCCTCTTCCTCTTTCCTCTTCCGTGTGAACTGACAGACCTCCATGTATGCGGAAAACGCTGGGGTTAGGATCTGGTCCTTAGTACTACTTAATGTGTCTTCAATATATGTGTATAGGATATAACACAACTCAGCTGGAAATGAAATATTTCAGCCTAAACAACTAAATCCCTAAAACAGTAAACAAAGGTTTCAACATTACGGAAAATGTAAAATTACCTCCAAATCAAAAATAATAATCACAACACTATGGCTAACAGTTCTTTATCCCATATATCTATATTGATAAGTACATCTGATATGACCCAATAGGCCAGCTCCCATGACAGACAAGAGAATTTGTAATGATTGATACTGACTGTAAACGATATGTCATAATATTTGTGACAGCTTGTATCTACATACCTGGAAGCATTACATATGTGCTATATATGTAATCAGAGGTGTGCCTGCACCAGCTTGTTGCCAGCAATGTTGCTATGTTGTATTTTTTAATAAGCCTAAGACATGGGACTATCAGTGTTGTCACAGCATTATGCAGGATTTCAGCATTGTGGAAAATACATATTTTCATTTATCCAGTGATGTGGAAGATATCAGGTAAGTGGAGGGGTGATCGTGTGAATAGCAACATCATGGTCCCAACACATGGAATGAAAGAGAGCATCATTCTTATGAGAGCATTCTCCTGTGCAAATCACAAACCAGAAACTTTGCACCAACCATACTCATTTTTTATGGGCAATTATGACTTTGGTAAGCGTTTAGTCTCCACTGGCTATGGAGGCTACATTGTCTTTCCATTGTAGCGCAGGGATTTGTTTGTTAGTTCATTGTTATGACAGTCCAGAATAAGGGGTAGATCCAGAACTACGTTTGCCGTACGTTTATTCGCGTAGCGTATTTTCGTGTGCGTATATTCTATACACTCCCCTAGTAACACCCCTTGAACGTACGTATTTTGTCAATATACGCTTTCCAAACCCTACCTTAACTTTTGCCAACATAACCGCAGTCATACGCACACGTACGTATGGGCAACACGTATTTACGCAGCTAAGCACACCCATACTGTACACTTTAAATATGAACCCCCGCCTACTTAACGTATTTCAGACGTATTTTGGAGTAACGTAAAATTGGCACGCCCACACGTAAGTATTTACGTGACAAATATGTGAATGGCCCATACGTTCACAAATACGTTATGCTACTGAGCGTTTTTTCTATGGTGCGCTTGCGCAGTACTTACAAAAAGACGATTTTACGTCTCCGCCACGCGTAAATTCGCTCACATGCGTTGTTCTGGATCAGGCCCGAAGTCAATAAATGTCTCCCAGACACTCTATAGAGTAAGTGTATTACTCTACAGTAAACATGGATGATGCATAGACACCAATGGGTCCCTATATATATCAATATTTAGTCACGGTATTGTTTTTGGGTCCACTGACTTGGACATGTGCCTCTTCAATTCACAATGAAGTCATCTACTTTTCGGAGTTAAATTAGCTAGATGTTTATAATTAGACCCTCTCTATACTCCTTTAATTTGGGAGTCAGTGGATCCTCTCTTCTTAACTCTTATAGCTTTATGGTTTTCCAAGTCACTACCAAGCAGTGAAGACCCTAAGCATCCCACTATAGAGGTGGGATACTTAGGGTCTTCATTGGCAAGTATAAATTTGTGATCAAAATAAGAGTAGATGTAAAGAATGTTGAATTGTGCATGTTTTTGGTTTTTTGTTTTGTTTTTTGATTTTTACTTTTCTTATATAAATGTTCTGCTAAATATTTTGAACCATGAAGCAAGCTTTAAAGAATCTTAGATTTATGTATGTTTGTGGCATATATGTTCTATTAACACTCCAATACTCTATATCAGTAAACTAAGTTCAAATGTTTATAAGGTTTTTTTAAATCTCATTCGATGGATTTATTAGCAGACAGAGACACCATGTGGACATTTTTTTAATAACAAGCTTTTTCTAAGATTCCTTTTTTTAAAAAAAAATGTTACACAGTTTTCATCACATTTAACAATTTAACGACTTTTTAAAATTGTTATCAACAATTTCTTGACTCATCAGTGTTGAATAAAGCCATCATACACTTGGAGAAAACAACTTCCAGGGTTTTTGCTTTAAAGCTGTTTATAACAAAACAACTATCTGTTTTGCACACAGCAAAGTAAGAGACACAAATGTAATAACAGGATTATATCTGTCTGCAATTTTATTTTATTTATACATATTTCTTAGGAAGTTTATTTAAAATTAAATAAAACAAATACCTGCATTACCAACGTAGGCCAACAGATGGTAATAAAGAGCTAGGATACAATTTAAAAAAGTGTTTCTAAAACCTTTACAATCACAAGCCTTTACCTTACAGAGTTGTTTTTGATATGTATATGCTAAGTATTTGCAAATATTCTACTCATATAACAATATAACTTAGACATATTTAATTTGAAATATGTATTCTAAGAAACACCACTTTTCCTTTGAACTGTAGCTTTTGTCTGTTCTATTAGACGAGGCTTGCAAAATGTGAATTTCAACAGTTAGGCTCTTGTAGGCTAGTAAGAGAGCACCTCATTGCGGTATGTAAAGGACACATGGATACACTCACCCAGGCTGCGGGGATGATCCAGAGTTACATTTATGAATATTTATGAATATCTGTTAGGTATAAGTGCAGCGCTTGTTAGCACTGAGCATGTGCACAACGGGAGCAAGCAAACAAAGTGGAAACAAAGGGGCTGATCTATCCGTATTTACATACCTTCTCTGTGCTCTGCATTAGTTGAACAGTGTTCCACTATATTAAAATTAGACGGTGAAAATGTTTTTAACAACTGTTTTTTTTTCATTAAAAACATGTTATTTCATTTTTTTTATGTTTAACTTCTTTATTATAATTTACAGCACTAAAAATGTAACCAATAAAAATGTATTATATTTAGCAAAACAAAGAAAAATGCCAACTTGTATAGGCTGCTGCTTTACAGTCAGTGGGGCTGATTTGGGTGCTCATTTTCAGTCATAGTTGCCGACTGGGAGGCGCCCGAAATTCGGGCAGATCTCCCGGTATCCTGGGAGAGTCTGCAAATCTCCCGCAAAGGGACTGGAGGCTCATGATTTCCATGAAACCACAGCCTCAAGTTCTGCCCCCCTGCCTGGCAACACTAGTTTACTAGAGTTGCTAGGGACAGGGAGGGACTTGATGAAACAAAATGCGTCATCAAGCTCCACCCCCATCCCTATGAAACCCCCGAAAGGGGTAATTGATAGTAAAGGGGTGGGCCTTAATTATACTATTTGCATAAGTCGCTCCATTAAGCACCCATCCTCTGCGTGCATCTATGGCTTCCCTCCGGGTGATCTTTTAAAAGCCGGCAACCCTGTTTTCAGTCCCATCTCTCCATAGTTGCTACTGCCAGAGCTCTAGATAGGACATGTACATTTTCAATAGCAAGTCTGTGGTGCCTCTGTACAATAACTGTGGATCAGCCCCTGCATGCCTAGCGCTTCTCGGGCTGTTAAAACAGGTGCATGTGTACAGCTCAGCTAAACCATTTTGCAATGTGAGGGGTGTTAATTCATCTTAAATATTTTACATGCAGGGAAAATACATTACTTTTGCACGTAGAACACAAATACTGCATAGCTTTATTGAGCTAAGAAATTTTACCTCTTAAATATAATTTTGCTTTCACAAATTAAATTTGCCTCCTCTTGAAGTTCATCATGGTATTGCTCAGGTCTGCACCTATAAAAAGGTGTAAGTGCAGCACTGAATCAGCCAAGTCACATCCAAGGCACACCCAAACTCACAAATACATCTCCTAAGATCTCCCTATGAGCAGCCCCACTAGAAGGACATCCACTCTAATAACGTACTTTAATTTAATATGTAATGTTTTACATCAAGTTATTAGCTATGCTCATGATTTTTAAACAGCTCATTAATTCTTATTATAACTAAGTGCTTTTAAATCATATTAAAAATTGCATTTTACTAGTTTGCTGGAAGAAATACTGAGCTGTATGGTGAGAGGATTTGCATACTCATAGCATGGTGTAACCAAAAGTATGATGTTAGTATCCTGTGGGGAATGATTACATGCTGTTACAATGCGGTAAGGAAAAGCAGATTCTTAGTATACTGTAAGGAATAACACACTGTTAGAATGCAGAACGGAGAAAAAGATTGTTAGGAATAGATAGATTGCAAGGAATAATATACTGCTAAAATGTTGTAAGGATCAGGATTAGAATACTGTAAAGGACATCAGTTTGGGGTAGATCCAGACCTACGTGCTTGTTACGTTTGTTAGTGTAGCGTATTTACACTATCGTAAGTACTATGAACTCCCCCTGGCACTCCCATCGGACGGACGTACTTTGGCTGATTCACGACCCCCAAACCCTACCGTAACTTTTCCAAGCGTAACCGCGCACATACGTAACGTCCTGCCAGACGTAACTGCCTAAGCCAGCCCATACTGTACAATTTAAATGCCC